>JABEVN020001254.1:0-25732 GCA_013146195.2 Codonopsis lanceolata
CCGCATTCAAGAATCGTATTTCGGGCCTCCTCCAATTCATTATCGCTTCAACCTTGAAGGATCCACGCTACCGCACTAGAAACAACGTGCTCCCAAGAATGAAACCTCTTCTAGCCAAAGCACACTTGCTAAACTTGGCGTAGTTGCCTCTCCGAATAGACAAACCATCCGCAAATGTTGTGCATGCTCATCCCGAGACTTAGAATACACAAGGATGTCGTCTATGAAAACCACCACCGGCAATCAAGAAAATTATGAAATACCCTGGCTCATTAAATCCATGAACACCGCCACAAGCATAGTCAATCCAAATGGCATCACCATAAACTCATAATGCCTATATCTCAAGGCGAAAAGTCGTTTTGAAACATCTTCGCTCTAACCTTCAACCGATGGTACCCAAATCAAGTCAAGTTTGCAATAGACCACTCATCTCTTGAATTGATCAAACAAGTCATCTATATGTGGTAGTGGATACTTGTTCTTGATCGTTGCCTTGTTCAACTCTCGATAATCGATGCACAACCTCAAGCTCCCATCTTTCTTCCTCACAAATAATACAGGTGCACCCTGGGCGATACACTTGGCTTGATAAAGCCAATGTCAAGAGAGCTCTTGTAATCAACTTTCAACTCCTTTAATTCCATAGGTGCCATTCTATACGGCGCCTTCGAATTGTGTAGTCCCCAATAACTCAATACAAAATTCAATCTTCTATCGGAGGCATCCCAAAATCCTTAGTGAAAACATCCTGAAACTCACACACAACCTGCACATCTTCAAGATTAGAAGAAGAAACCCGCTTGTCCACTACGCAAGCGAGATACCCGCTGCACCCACGCGACAACAGGTTCCTAGCCTTGCGCGGAGAAATGACGCGTAAACCACTCGGTGCATTATCTCCCTAAAAAACACAAAGTTTCTCTTCATTCTCGCCCAGAAATCCTTTTCGTTGTCTATTAATAGAGGCTTTAATGATGGCAAAATTTGTCCTTATGCTCATGGCCGAGGTAATATGATTATCTCTCACTTGCTATATGCGGATGACATGATTCTCGTTTAGCAATGCTGAAAAGTTCTATTTTGTTACTTCAAATTTTGTCGAAGTATGAAAAGCTTCAGGATGCTCTCATTAATTTGGATAAAAGTGGTTTCTATACTTCTATGCATTTATCTCGAGCCAAAGTTCAACAGTATTGCTTTGTGGTCGGTTGTTCTAGAGATCTTTCCCTATGGTACTTGGGTTTGCCTCTTTAAGGGTAAAATTAAAAGACACTATTTTGAGCGCTTGAGCTTCAATTAGAAAGAAAATAGAGGGCTGGAAATCTCGTTTACTTTCTTTCTGGGAAGATAGTTCTTTTAAAAGCGGTTCTTTGTAGCATTCGGTTTATGCTCTCTCGGTTATTAGAGTTCACTGGTGTTATTCGTCGCATTGAAGGAGCTATGGCTAATTTCCTTTGGGAAGTGCTGGGAATCATAGAACTCATTGGGTGTCTTGGGAAAACATCTCTGCACCATTAAGGAAGGAGGCTTAGGTCTTCGAACCCTTAATCAAGTCATGGATTCTCTTCAAGCTAAGTTAGCGTGGAGTGTGTTACAAGGTTCTAGTTTATGGCCGATTTATTCTCATGAAATATAAGTTCTGTCAAGGTTTTGTGGTTCCAAAGATCTTCGCCTCACATATGGAGGATTTCTCTCATTTGGACTGCATCCTTTATGTAGATGGGTTGTTGGAAAAGGGGACATTTCTTTTGGGATGACAATTGGTTAGGGACTAAGTTGGAGGGTCCCGACTGTGGATATTCATCTTAAAGTGAAGGATGCTATGGGTTCTTTGTCGGATTTTTACCCTTGGTGCCGGCTCGATCACGAGGACCTTGCTTGTATCTTTCTTCAGATAACATTCCTGATAGGCTAATTTTTAGTCTTTCCAATTCTGGACTGCTTTGATTCTAAGGAATATTGGAATTTTTGTCGCAACCACTCTCCGTCTATATCTTGGGTCGGTAAAATATGGCGTAAATGGATTCCAACGAAGGTTAGTGCTTTTGGTCGAAACTTTATTTTGAGTCAGCCGTGATCTTCGACACATTCGCGACAAGTTCCTGGTTTCTCGCTGTGTCCGCGCAAGGATAATCCGTATAGGGAGTCTATATCCACTTATTTCTTCATTCAAATTGCGACGCCTCTTTGGAGGAAACTAGCTCAACCGCTTAACTTGGTATCCCAATATTCTTCGATTCAAGACCTATTCAATATCCGACGATCGGTTCTTCCATTCGTAATCGCTTTGGAGCTATGAAGGTGGGCACTCTTTATTGGGTTGTCGGACTATTTGACCGCTCGATGTAAATCGCCTATGATAGCATTGACATGAATGTTCATATTATTTACAAGGTGTTATAGATAGTTTGCAAGAGATGTTTCGTTTTTTCAACCAAAATCAATGGGTGATGTTCTGGCCTCGGTCAATTTGCGGCTATTTGACATCAAGGTAGCTCAACCTCGTCTTAGTACAAATCGCTTGATCTCTTTGAAAGTTCCTCCGTCCAATTATTTCAAATTGAACACGTATGGTTGGTTAAATGGTTTAGCAAATGGGGGTGTTATTCGAGACTTAGGGGTTTTTACATCTCTAGTTTCTCTAGATTCTATGGCTTTGAACTAACACTAAAGCGAATTCAGGGCTCTTTGTGATGGTCTTCAAGCTTTGTCGTGATTTACGATTGCGCATGTCATTGTGGAGGTTGACTCGTTGTTGGTTGCGCTCGGTTCTCTAAATAAACTTCGTTGCCCTTGGTCTTGATGATTTACCTCGTGCCGTTGTTTTACCGATTGGAAGCTATGAAGTCCAACATGTTTTTCGGGAGGGCAATAGAGTTGCCGACCGATTACATTGCCGCAATAACAATCTACTCAACAGATACAATCTATAATATGGTTTCTCACCTTCCTAGGGAGGTTCGCCAAGCTCTTCAAAGATGATGCTTTGGGAATTGTTTATTTTCGTAATAGATAATATGTTTTTAGGAAGGGGCCGAGATGTCTTAGCTTTTATTAGTTTATGCATTTATTTCGAGGTCGCTCCTCTGCCCTATTTATAAGGGCTAGGCCGGGTTGTCCCCTCAAGTTTGTAGTCTTTTTTTTGCAATAATATTCGCTAGGTACCGTCCTCGCTCCCCAAGAAAAAAAAAAAAAAAAAAGGAACGCGAGTGCAAAGTAAAAGTAACCACTTTTACTAAGGCAATCCACCAAAGCATGATATGTGCTCAACCAATCCATACCAAGAATAACATCAAAATCACGAAGTGGTAACACCACCAAATCCGCATGCAACACATGTTTATCCACAAGTACATCGCATGCTCTATAAATATATGAAGCTAACAAACATTCCCCCAGAGGGGTAGATACTTCAAGCACATATGGTAAAGACTGAGGCATAACACAAAGCTTATCAACGAAATGCGATGCAACATAAGAATGCGATGATCCTGGGTCTATAAGTGCACGAGCCTCATTACCGAAAATAGAAACAGTACCTCCAATCACTGTAGACTCGTGTACACCTCTCGATCTAGAGCAAATACGCGACCTCGCACCTTAGCTTTTCCATCGCTATCTCTTTGTCCCAATCGTAGTCCGATGGAACCTCCCGACCGGTGATTATTCTTCGACTTAGGACAATCCTTCTTCATGTATTAGTCCCAAACTCCACAGAGTAACACTCCATTGGTGCTCCATTCTTACTCCAAAGACCTATCTTCAGATGCCCAATCTTGGAACAATAAGAGCAAACCAATGCCACACTACGATCCCTCTGGAGTAGATGTAGTACTAGCCCCTTTGCCACTAGACTGATTCTTCGCATGTCCTTCATAATGAGATTTTCCACTTCCTTTCTTGCGATCACGCCTCCACTAAAATTTCCACGACATTACCCGATCCATGACTCCGCCTGTAAGACCTTAAATTTGCTTAGGCTGAAGAACCCGAAAGACATAGTACATAATGCGATGCTCATCAATGTCTCTCTCAATAGTGTAGGCCCTATCAACGGCCTTCCTATACTCCACAACCGATGAGAAAGAAGAGGCTTCCTCGAACTCCGTCCCTCAAACCCTTTACAAATTTACGTGTCCTCCTGGCCTCATCGGAATCAAATGTGTGCAAGAACGAGCCATTCACCCGTGAATCCGCCGAATACCGGAAACCTGTCATACTCCCCACCAAATCCATAAATTCTTTCTCTCTTTTCTCCCCGACAACATCCCATACATATAGGAAGCTCCTCAACTCTCGAACGAAATTAGGCCATATATGTGGGACTCTATGCGCTCCCAACTCTCCTCGTTACTGCCACCAATGCTCTAAGAAAGACCCTCAAGCTTGAACACGCCTAATACAACTTTACTGTTCATCACGCAACCCAATGGTGCGAATATTTTCTCCAAGTGTTCGATCCAAAGCTCGGCTTTTGCATTCCGCGGCGTCCGGCTCTCCATTAAATTGCCTCGGCTTTAACTTCACAAATCTTTCAAGCATAGAATTATCATTATGTCTAGCCTCCCGCCTCGGCCTCTCTACTTGTGGCTCTGGCCGTGGTCCTCCTTGTGGCTCCACTCTACCAAAACCTCTTTGATTCATTTGGTTCATCAAATCAAGCATCCCACGATACATGGTTGCCATCGCCTCATACCGCTCTTCCTTAGGTGTTCGCGGTGGAGGAATATTACTGACGGTGCTATCGTTAGCATTTCCGCCACCGTCACCTCTACCAACACCTCTACCTGCCACCTCCGGAACTTGCTCCCCGCTCTAGTATCCACCATTAAACCTACAATAACACTCGGCGCTAATAAAATAAATCTATCACACCAACCAACCCCCAAAGCCAAGGAACCTATCCCTACTGAAAGCTAAATTTATAATCATAGCTCGATATTGTGGCGATCTCGACCCGATCCCAAGACGAAATCCCAAGGTCGTGCCGCCAAGGAAACAGATAACAACAACAAGTAGCAAATAATGGGTAGGGCCATAACGGCGATACACCGATAACTTAAAACACATGCGGAAGCGAAATAAAATAAAACAGTGGCGCCCGAGCTAACAAGCTCAAACTAAAACAACCAAAGAGATAATTAATCTCTTGGTCCAAAAATTCGATTTGCGTGCCGCAACATTGGGCACGTAAGACAAACTCCCTGTTATGCAATTCAAATATAAGCATAATAAACCAAGTCATCGGCGAAACTACTAGGAACCCAACATTAAACTAAGTCTAAGACTCTAGTCTAACAACTCAACGGCTAAAAACATGCCGGAGAACAAACATAATATTTAACTAGTAATATATCATGCTAAACATACTCACCAACAAACCAAGCACGACTAAAACCAGTCGGTTACCATCAACATAAGTACTAGCAACCAGAAAACATATGGAAGTTTAACTACCAATATACATCAAGCACGACTTTTACTTGTCGGCTACCAAAAGAATAAACTAACAACATAATTACATCATTCAAGCACAAAAAGGTTTGCTACCCAATAATGAAGTTTACATAACTTCATTCTTCCCAACGACCTCACCAAAAGCAAAATAAACAACTAAGTAGCAACCTTGTCCAAAAGACTTCCTTGCCAAAGTAACCTTCCTGATTTACTTGGATCCGCTTCTCGGATCTAGGGAAAAACAACCAACAAATAAAAGTAAGTCACAATGACTTAGTAAGTTACTAACCATAACTTCCTACCATGGCATAATGCTCAATCATAAATTATATCATGCTATTGTCATGAAATAACCTTATAATAAATCATGTTATGGCATCCATGCTCAACATTAAATAAATATGTTATCAATACAGTATAACATCTCATCATAAATCCATGTCAAGTCATTTTTGTCTTAACAATAATAATTTATACCTTTGGCATAAAACAACATTCCCATAATATTCATGTGATAGCATACATGCTTAACAACATTAATCAATATGTTATCTATTAAGTATAACATGTAAGGAACCAAAACAAACATCATATCATATCCAAATTCACCAAGCACGTTATTCACTTAAGCACTTGTGAAACAATTCATATATAAGGGATATGATACCATTACCGAAATTCCTCCGCGCGTGTCGCTCCTGCAAAAACACGTGCAAAACCCTTATGTGCCCTCGATATCCCTCTCGTAGATATCGACGTCCCCGAGACAAATCTCCGCTCGAGTTCCATAGTTATCAAAGTCATGTGTATTACTACAACTAAGATAAACTACTTCCCCACCGTGGCCATCGATGGAGGGGTGTGTGCAACCCGGCACGGCGATCCATCGCGATCACGAATCCCATAATTCGTGAAGACGATGTATCGACCCACCAAAGACTCAACAGACCGACGCCAGCTGGACTCAAAACCCAAGCACAAGTAATATATACTCATATGCTCAAAACAAGTAGGTAAACACTCTACCATCAAACTAGTCATGCAATTTATCCACAACTAGCATAAACATCACAATCGAGAATCATATAAGCTCTCTTAATCAAGTGTGCTTCACACACTTCAAAACTTCTTGGAGGCTCGACCTCCATGAATTCTACCCAAAATTCCGTAGGACTTAAATCATAGTTCCTAGCATTCAAACTAACCCAAAGGTTAACTCCGTTGAGTTCAATCTAAGTTTTCCGAAAATTCAAGGAATAGAAGCTTAGGCTTCATCATCCCCCTATATTCATAACTATCGCCCAAAACCAAAATCCCAACGTTCAATAAACTCACATAAACCCCACAATTTATTTAACAAGGTAACTTAGAACAAACTAGCCATCTTGGTTATAAATTTATTCAAGTCACCATATCAACCAATAATTTCCAATTCACGATTAATTCACACAATATGGTTTAATATGCTCTACTAAACATATAAAACATATTAATCATGCTCACATCAATAATTTTGCAAGCTAATCAAAATTAGGGCAAGACACCCTCCAAGCATCTCAACCAAACCAACATCAATCTACATGAACAATCAACATAATCAAGTTCAATAGGCTAGTTAGAACATGAATTTCACATATATCATGGTCTCACATAGGTCAATCAAGTTCTATCATTCAATTGAAAAACCTAGGGTTCATGCTTCTTCTACAACCCTAACAATGGCTTCCATTGACCACAAATAACACAAATGGTTGTTTCCCTAGGGTCAATGGAGCCCAAAAATCAAAGGAAGAGAGGTAGAAACTTACAAGAACTCAGCCCTACAAACTGCCCAAACCCGAACTCAAAGGATGAAGCCGTTCTTCTCACTCCGCTCTCTTCAAACTTGCGGGTTAGATGGAGAAGAAGACTCCCAGCTATGGCTTCCAAGCTCAGCCCCTTTGAAGCCCTAGAATCGTCTCCTCTCAAGCCCTCTCTCGCGCCTTGGCTGAAGTGGTCGCAGGAAACTCAAGAAGAAGTCGCAACTTTCTGGCCGAACTAATGAAGAGTGCGGCTGATTTGGTTTTTATATGGGGGGATTAGTTCACTAATCAAGTCACTAATTAACCCCTAAATCTCTTAATAGATGATTAGGATTAAGATTAGGCTAATTAAGTGAGTTTAGGATAGGTTTAGATTGGGTTTAAGTGGCAAAAAGTTTGGACAGCTCACACAGCCGAACAAAAATCCCGTAAGCTGAAATAAGGACCTTGCGGTCGCATCACTTAGGCTTGATGCGAGCGCATCAAGCTGCCTTCCAGCATTCCAACTTTTCTGGTTCCCTTGCTCGGTCCCGGACTCTCCCGCATGCAATCTCGAGTCCTTCCAAGCCAAAAATGGTCTATAAATCAACCTTAATGTCCTCCAAATCCTAACCAAAATAATCAATCCTCAAACCTTAACAAAACAAGGCCAAGAACTCAGGCAGAACTCGCCCGAACGACGACCGGAAAAGTCAACCTGAAAAGGGTTAACGCTAAAATCAAACTAGCAACCCAACAAACAATGCAATAAGCATCTAACCAATAACCAAGGCATGTTAATGATATTTTGAATGCCTTCTAACCATTATCCATGTGATAACCACATAGAACACAAACCCGAGATTCAAAGCATCTCGTGAAAGAAAAATGCATACGTGCATCTCAAACGACGTCAATGATCATGCTATTGACTCTAAACATATACGGGAGCTAAATGAACATATTTATGATGATTATAAGTGTTTGAATCCATGCATAACACAATCAAGCAACATTTCAGGGTTTTACACCCAGCCCAACCAACCCCCTCTTCTACCCAACCTTCTCCTAAAACCAAACGACCACCCTCACCTTCACCTGCACCCTCACCAAAACCAAAACGTAGGAGACTACGTAAAACCTTTGAAGACCAGCCACCTGCAGACCTTCCCGCCTCTACCAATGATGCAGCTGAGCCCCTATTCAGTTGCTAAGGACAACCTAAACTCAACCCTCTACCAACACACAACCCTCTACTGACAACCTAACCCCTACCGCTGACCAACCCTCTACCAACGACCAAACCAATACCGTTAATCAAGCCTCTACCGCCACATCAAGCCAACCCACTCCTACTGAGTCATCTACTCAGAGGACTTCAACCCCTCCGGAGGAGTCTATTCCTCAGGAGGAGCCTCAAAGATAGGAGGAGCCTAACCAAACCACAACACCTTCTCCTTCACCTTTCAACTACTCTCCTAACCCATCTACCCCTACCTCACCTCATCATACCCAAACCACTTCATCTCCACCATCCAAACTAATCCAACCTTCTCCCACGAAACCTCTAGACCTGCTGTCTCTAAGTTCCTCTTTGGACTTTCATCGGTAGCAGACCTTTTCCCCCAAGCTCAATCTCAACCACAACCACACCTCCGCAAACCCAAATCCCTATTCTATCCCACCCCTTCTTTCTGGTTCTCTACCGACCCATTACCTGAATCATCAATAGTCAGTGACAATTCTGACACTGACATTGAGTTAGATTCTCCCCCAACCCCTCCTCCCTCACCACCAAAAACCATCTCCTCTTCTACCAACACCATACCCACCCAAGACTCCACCTCTTCCGGCTCCATCACTCCACCTCTCCAACAGCCCTTCCGGCCCATGTCCCCTGGCACCACCTCCTCTGCCGGTGCTGCTCACATTCACATTGGCCAGGAACCTTCTTCCTCTCAGCCGGCCAATGCTGAAGTTTTGTCTCGGCTGGACGCTATCTACGAACGGCTAGGCGAGCTGACAAGCATCTCTACCGCTGCCGCTAAAATAGCCACTACCGCGTCCAAAGCCAATGAAAGAACTGCTGCTCTTCTTCGCCAATTCCAAGAAGACGTGTGGACCCGTTTTGAACAGATGAGACACGAGTTTACGGACGTCAAGATAAACGTTGAAGCTCAACGCGACGAATGTGTCCGGCTCTGCTCATCCCTTTTCTACGAGTTGTTCCACGCTATCACACTTCATCTCGGCTACAGCCGCCCACCTGTCCTCGAGCTCAACAACATAGCTCGCGACTCAGCTCATGACATTATGAATGCTCGGCGTGATCGTGATCTGGCAATCACGGAGGAGAAGCAAATGAAGTCTATCAACCGAATGCTTATGGAAGAGAACAGCCGTCTTCGTGAAGAACTCGACTACCGTTCTCGTTCCACTAGACCTCCCACGGATGCCGATGATGAATACGTCCGAAGAACTGAAGAGCTAGAGCGACAGCGAAGGGAGAAAGAAGCAGCAGACAAAGGAAAAGGGAAAAGACCTTGGTAAATCTGTATTTGTTCTTCCCTTAACCTTTGTATCTATCTTTTTTTGAAAACTCTGTAAACTTTAAACTTCTCGTTTATAATACAGAAGATTAAGTGTGTTTCAAAAATTGTGTATTGTTTAAATTCCTGTTATTACATTTCTAATATATGCTTAGAATTTAAACTGCTTTCTACTAATCTGTGTGCTGTTCTTTGATTTCCTTATATTTTGTGCACCTAGATTAGACTTTACACTTGAGGTGTTTTACTGTGTGATAAAGGCATGTCTTCCGTTATAAAATTAAGAATTCTCTTAGACATGTTATTATCTATCACATAGTCGGTTATAGCCCTCATTTGTAGTAATGATGACCAGATATAAATAGGAGGAGATTGTTGATACTCATTGTATTTAGATTTATATTTGCTCATAACATTACATTAGTTTTATACATCAGTGGCTAATTGGGCTGCGTATCGATTAGCGTGGCAACTATGTATAGAACTTTGCCTAGAATAGTTTTTATAAGACTTCACAGGTTCAGCGGAAGACATGCTACAGCTTACAACGGCAGACCTTGTCTACACTTGGTCAATCACGACGTGTCCAGTCAAACAATTATTAGTGGCTCAATTTAAGTTTACCCTTATCAGTTTAAATTTAGATTGAGACATTCCCTGACATCTCAGACCCGCTGAAAGCAGCTTTTCGAAAAGCAGGAAGACTTTCGCAGACTGAACAGTAAAAGCAGGAGAACAGACTGTCACCTACTGTCTGTAACAACTCTCACAGATCTGACATCCAGATTGCCTTAACTCCAGTCTCTGCAAAAGATCTCTGCACCCATTCCTTGCTCGATATCTGTGAAGACGAAATCTTCAAGACGGCTCCATGCATTTAATGCATTCAACCTAATAGAGCTGTTAAGTCTTCGTCTTCTCCAACGGATCTCAAGAATGCTCCAGCTATAAATGCCGCCATTAAAGACTGAAGACACACTTGATGAATTGCTCTGAAAATCTACAACAACTCTAAGTCTTATACTCAGTGCATTCAAGAGATCCTAAACAGATCAAGAAGCCCTCGACAACAACAAGAAGCTCTGCATCAACATTTATTATTTCACTTCTTGTTGTTTTCATTCAAAGCTATTCTTTTGCACGAATTAAATATCTTGTTTACACAGATATTTAATTCCTTAACCCCCAAACACAAGTCAAGATTTTGTACACGATCCATTAGGAATATTCCTTGTAATAGAACTAGTGGAAAACATAGTGCACTTTTAAATCCAAGGTTGACTGCCTTGGTGGTGGACGTAGCACTCTTTATAGTGTGAACCATCCCAAAATACTTGTGTACCTTCTTTACTATTTGACTACTTATTAAACTGTTTATTACTTCCTTCATCTATTTCCTTAACAGCAAACTTAAGTAACCAGTTAAAGTCTACCGGTAGTCCTTATCGGCAGACTTGAACCAGCTTCTTTGCAAGACTTCTGCTACTTCAATCTTTCTAATAGATTGTAAGTACTTGTAAAAAGAAATTACTTAAAAGTTTTTAAGTGTATAATAAGCTATTCAACGCCCCCTCTTCTAGCTTATTATTGTGCCCTTTGGGACTCACAGACAAGCTGGACCACACACGAACTCAATGATGCTTCCCTGCGAAGGACTCAGACGATTCAGATCTAAAGCGGTAAAAGGGAGGGGGTAAGTCATAAAGACTTTGTAAGATAACAATTATGCATGTCGTGGCATCATGCAACACACATAGCGAGATATCATCATTAATATCAAGAAATCAAAGCATTCAATCATATAAACACTTAGTTCACATATCCATGGTAGCACGTTGTTTCACATAAGTGCTATAAAGTAAACCACATATAAAGAAGATATGTTATAGAACCGGTGCCGCTACGTAGCTCCTGTAATACACATCGTTAACTTTATTTCCGTGACTATGATGTTGATGTGAGTTACATCGTTGTACTGAGGACACCCCTCAGCCGAATTAGCATAATCCAAGCGCTTTATTGAATACAGCAATGGGCTAACTTCTCCACTGGGGCCAACAGTGGAGGGTGTGAGATAAAAACCCGGTATAACAACCCATCACTATCATGAATCCCATAACTCGTGATGATGATGTATTTTCACACCATCGACTCAACCAAATATGCCAGTTGGACTAATGCAATGCCAAGTAGATGTTTACTCGTCATATAAACCAAATAAGGAACAAGTTCAACAAGAGCGAACTTATTCAACAAGTAGGTGTTTACTTATTATGGAATCAAATAGGAATTCGACAAGAGCGAATTCAACATGTCAAATAGATATATGTTTCTACAACATGCTCTTGATTATGCATTTCTTTAACACAATCATATAAATCGCATAAGAGCTCGATTGATCCTCATATGCACACATACATCAAGCATGCACTTCAATTCATCCCAAAGTCTCGTAAGCTCATATACTAGTCTAACGAACTACAAACGTCGTAGGGATTGAATGTGGAGTCAGTATTGTTCAATAACTGTAAGATCCCGATTCCCGGTTAGCTTGAATTGCGTGCAATGCTCGCATTTCTTCTTTGGATGATTGCTCATTTGGTTTGTGAGAGAGTCTAAATGTGTATGAGAGATCACATTAAGACCAAAACACTTTTAAGAGATGTTATATAGTTGTTGACTTGTTAAAGTCAAAAGTCGTAACCCGACGATAGTCGAAATGCGACGTGATTGAGAGTTTATTCGGGTTTTGTGTTCTTGACCTCGATTTGGTCCTAGATATTTACATGATGATTAAATAACATGTTTAGATGTATTAGACTTCTAATTGGAAGCGTTCCTTAAGTCTCGTGAAGTTTTGACGCTTCGAGAATAGCAATTCTCCTTATCGCGTAGTTTGAGATTGAGCCGGGCGATCGTCTTGTCTTTTGGGAACTTGTTTCCCCTATCTGTTATTCTTCTTCTGAGAGGCATTCAGGCCTATTTTGTAGCCCTTATAGGTGTTTACAATCATGGGTTATTACCCGTCGGTTTGTGGTTTCATTCGACGTTTCGATAGCAAGTTGTTACGTCTTGCGTCGGTTTTACCCCAGGTTGTTTCGGGTGTTGTTTATGGGAGTTTAGACCTACTTTAAAAGTGGTTTGATACTTGGATGGATTAGTTTAATGTTTGAGGACTTTAAGGGTTCAATTGTGAGCCATTTTGAAGCTTTAAGGCTCGAGGATACATGCGGGAGAGTCCGGGACCGAGCAAGGAAGCAACAAACTTTGAAATGGTGAATAGCTGGAGGATGCGCTCGCATCACTCCAATACCAAGTGACCGCATTGGTCCCTGATGTGCTGTTACGGGATTTTTGGTGGAAATTGAAATGTTGACCAACTTATACCCACCCAAACCCAATCTAAACTAAACCTAAACCCTCCTACTTAACCTAAGACATGTCTTAAACACTTAAGAGAGTTTTAGAGGTGGATTAGTTGGTTAATTAAGGAGAAATAATCCCACCTATTTAAACTAAACCCAATTACTCTCTCAAACACATCAGCCGCATAAGTCGACTTCTTCTGCCCGTTTTCTGCGTACACTTCACCAAGACATGAGAGAGCTGAGAGAGGCGATTTCTAGGGCTTGAAGGGTTTGATCTTGGAGGCCATGGCTAGGGTTCTTCTTCCCCCAATCTTCACCGTAGTCTTGAAGTGAGGGTTGAGGAGATCGACTTCATCACTTGGAATTCGAGAATTACAGCTTGTTAGGGGCTGAACTAAGGTAAGTTTCTACCTCTCTTCCTCCTTCTTTTGGCTCCATTGACCCTAGGGAAACAATCATATTGCTAAGTGAGGTCAATGGATGCAATTTCTAGGGTTGTTAGAGATGCCATGAACCCTAGGTTTTCAAATGTTGATATAGTTTGGATGAACCTATGTGAGACCTTGATTAGTATGAAATTCATATGGTAAATGGTCTATTAAACCTTGTTATGTGAATTGTTCATGGGTATTGAGCTTGATTGGTAAAGATTCTTGGAAGGGGATTTTACCCAAATTATGATTTGGCTTAATAAACTTAGTTGTAAGCTTGATTAATATGTCATACATGTATAGTGTAGTATATTAATCCGGGTTGTGTGATTTAATGTTGTTTTGGAGAGTATGATTGGTAAGGTGACTTAATGAAATTTTGCACAAATTGGCAAAATTGTTCTATGATGCATTGATAAGTGTTTTGTTGGGTTTATGTGAGTTCAATGAACTTGGGAAGATGGCTAATGATGATAGTTTTGAATATATGGGGTATTGAGACCCATGGCTTCTATGCCCTAAAATTTGGAAAGGGTAGATTGGACTCAACGGAGTCATTATAAGTTCGATAAAGTGCTAAACGAACTTGGGTTGAAATCCTACGACGATTGGATTTCGTTTGTTTAATGAAGTGAAACACATAGCTTCCAAACTCTAAATGGATTATAATTGTGATGTGGTATGTGGATCTTTAGTCTTGGGAATTAAGCTCAAATGACTATTGGGATTTGGTTGTAAACTTTAATGAATTATTACAGTGTGAATTTATAAAACACATAAAGAATGAAATGTGTTAGTAAGACTCAACGGAGTCGTTATAAGGCCAATAAAATGATAAAGAGCCTTGGGTTGAAACCCTACAATGTTTGGGTTTGTTTGGGTTATGTTTGTGCACACCGGGTTTTGGTTTGTGTCTAATTGAGACACTCATGTCGTGGAGACTTATTAGAAATACATCTTGAGCATGCTTGCTAGAGCATGGGACAATAGAGACCTACGTATGGTCGCGGGTATATTAAGTGAAGAATAAGAAAGAATTATCTCCTTAAGGATTTTGGGTTGCGTGCATATAAAAGCACTTGTGAGAAAGTGACTACGGAGTAGTCATGATGTTCTTGAGTATGGAATTAGTGAAGTCGATCATGTATGACTATTAGGGCTATGATTGAGTCCGGTGTACCTAAAATAAAGACTAAAATATTAAGTCTTGAATTGTGGATATTCTTAGACTAACGTAGTAGTCTTTGGTTTGATTTTGAGTTGAGGATTATTGTAGACCTCACATTATGATTTATTAAGCTTGTATGCTATGCTTGATTTGGGTGATGACTTGAGGAATAATGAGTACCTCAATATGTAGTTCTTGAACTAAACTTGTAAGTTAGTTGAACACATTGGTTATATGCAAATATATGCATTGTTCATGATACTTGGTAGAGCATTATGTCCTACTTGATTATATGCAAATATGTGCATGGATTATGGGATTTCGTGGATCATTATGCCCTACTTGTTTATATGCAATTATGTGCATGGTTTATGAGGTTGTTGTAGAGCATTATGTCCTACATGATTTAATGAGCCCGATAATAATGAACTTGGTCTCATTGGTTTATGCAAGTAAATATCTACTTGATCATTTTGGTTTAAGTCCAGCTGGCGGGTTTGGTTTTGTGTCGGCAATGGGACGATTCATAGTCTTTGGAAACAATCGCTATGAATCGTTGCATTGGTTCCCTTTCTCCTCACTATTTGGCCAATAGTGGGATGTGGTCTCGGGATAGAGCCATCTCAGCCTACTTTTGAGCTCCCATTTCTCATCCGGAGACTGGATGAATGTAACGAGTACTCATTAAGGGAAACTGATGAGTTGTGATTATTTGGGGACGAAACCCCAGGGTATGATTGATTGGGTATTGAGCCTGGATCTTGGTTTGAGATTGGATCTCATGGTAAGTTTGGTTGGGAGTTGGACCCGGTTTTGGTTGTAACGGTTCGATTTACGTTTCCTGTTACACATGTTTATTTATGAGCATTTATATGAAAAATATTATGCTACATGATTTATGAGAGTTTATGTGCTTTGAAAATTAAGTACATGTTTCTTGTTGGTATACTAGCATGATACCATGATTTTATATGATTGTGCATTATGCCATGCCATGACATAATATGCCATGCAGTTGCATTTAGAAACTTACTGGGTCATTATGACTCACTCCGTGTGATTGTTTTCCCTAGTGTGTGCAGTGATCCCGTTAGTACGCGCGGCGACTTTGGATAGCGATTTCTAGCAGGTGGTCTTCCAAGCCATAAGCTTGGAGTTATTTATTATTAATGTTGTTATTTATCAGTGAGACTCGGATGTAAAGTTATGTAGACTTTACTTGGGTAGATTGTAGTAATATGTTATCGTTAAGTATTTGGAAGCCGGATGTATAGCCGAGCTTTTGTATCTTTAGAAATTATTCCCGTTGTCATTTCGAGCATGTGTGGCTCGTTTATTCTAGTTTTGTCTTATTATTGTTCCTACCTCCGACAGTTTTAGTTGGGAGATCTTGGTTGGTGGTTTAGCCTTGATATTATATTGTTGTAGTTGAATTGTCCCTCCGGCTTGTTGTAGCCGTTGAGTGGTGTTTATCAGGTTGGGATTTTGTTAGTTGCCGGCCATGGTTGCCGATGGTTTGTAGCGCGTGTCTAATGTTGCGTCACGTGCGTCGAATTTTTGGGCCAAGAGATTTACTGTGGCGACCGACCCGGATTCCAAGACGAAATCCCAAGGTCGTGCCACCAGGGGAACAAATAATAACACACAAATAGCAAATAATGGGTAGGGTGCGGCGATACCGACAACTCAAAACACATGCGAAGCGAAATAAAATAAAAAGGGCGCCCGAGCTAACAAGCTCAAACTAAAACAACCAAAGAGATGATAAATCTCTTGGTCCGAAAATTCGATTCGCGTGCCGCAACATTGGGCACGTAGGACAAACTCCCTGTTATGCAATTCATATATAAGCATAATAAACCAAGTCATCGGCGAAACTACGGCCGGAACCCAACATTAAACTAAGTCTAAGACTCTAGTCTAACAACTCAACGGCTAAAACATGCCGGAGAACAAACATCATAATAAACTAGCAATTTAACATGCTAAACATAAACACCAATTAACCACGCACGACTAAACCAGTCGGCTACCAACGAATAAGTACTAACAGCTTATATGTACTAACAACTATAAAGCATATGGAGATACAACCATATACACATCAAGCACAACCACCACCGGTTGGCTACCAAAAGAATAAGCTAGCCACATAATTACAACATTACAAACACATACAGGTTTGCTACCCAAATCATGAAGTTTATATAACTTCATCATCCCAACGACCTCACCAAAAACAAAATGAACACCTAAGTAGCAACCTTGTCCAAAAGACTTCCTTGCCAAAGTAACCTTCCTGATTTACTTGGATCCGCGCGCTCTCGGATCTAGGGAAAAACAACCAACAAATAAAAGTAAGTCACAATGACTTAGTAAGTTACTAACCATAACTTCCTACCATGACATAATGCTCAATTATAAAATATATCATGCTATTGTCATGAAACAACCTTATACAAAATAATGTTATGGCATCCATGCTCAACATTAAATAAATATGTTATCATTATAGTATAACATCTTACCAAAAATCCATGTCAAGGCATATTAGTCTTAACAATAATAATTTATACCTTTGGCATAAAACAACATTCTCATAATAGTCATGTGATAGCATACATGCTTAACAACATTAATCATTATGTTATCTATTAAGTATAACATGTAAGAAACCAAAACCAACATCATATCATATCCAAATTCACCAAGCACGTTATTCATTCACTTAAGCACTTGTGAAACAATTCATATATATAAGGGATGAACAATTCCAAATTCCTCCGCGCGTGTCGCTCCCGCAAAAACACGTGCAAAACCCTTATGTGCCCTCGATATCCCTCTCGTAGACAACTCTCCGCTCGAGTTCCATAGTTATCAAAGTCATGTGTATTACTACAACTAAGATAAACTACTTCCCCACCGTGGCCATCGATGGAGGGGTGTGTGCAATGCACACGGCGATACATCGCGATCACGAACCCATAATTCGTGAGGACGATGTATCAACCCACCAAAGACTCAACGACGCCATCGACTGGACTCAAAACCCAAGCACAAGTAATATATACTCATATGCTCAAAACAAGTAGGTAAACACTCTACCATCAAACTAGTCATGCAATTTATCCACAACTAGCATAAACATCACAACCGAGAATCATATAAGTTCCCATAATCAAGTGTGCTTCACACACCTTAAAACTTCTTGGAGGCTCGACCTCCATGAATTCTACCCAAGATTCCGTAGGACTTAAAATCATAGTTCCTAGGATTCAAACTAACCCAAAGGTTAACTCCGTTGAGTCCAATCTAAGTTTTCGGAAAATTCAAGGAATAGAAGCTTAGGCTTCATCATTGTGGCGACCCGACCCGGATTCCGGAACGGAATCCCAACGTCACGTCGCAAGGACAAGGCAAGAAGAGGACAAGCACTTATAAAATAATAGTGCGAGTCGGACAGTCGAGCTAACAAGCTCTAGACAAGAGCCGTACTAAAAATACGTAAAAAATTTAAGAAGATGCGGAAATGACAATAAAAGTACGTCGAGCTATGAAAATTTCAAGATGCGGAAACCAAAGACAATGAAAGTAGTCAGCTAAGCTCGAAACCAAAGCCAAAGATACCAAGAGACATAAATTCACGAAGGAAAGAAAAAGAAACTCGCGTGCATAACATTGCAGCTGGACAAACCATCGGCACTCGGCGCGTTTGAAGGAACCAACCTGATAAAACACTTACCCACGGCTAAAGCATACCGGGGTTAACCAACAATAATAATAACAACTAGGATAGAGAAAAAGCCCAAAGCTACTGCGTGCCTGGGATACGACTGAATATAAAAACCAAGGCTATGAACAACGACACAACACGTCGGCCCAAAGGAGAACCAAATCAAAACCCAAATGTTCTACCCGACTGTAAAGTCTAAATAACCTTACAATACAACGAACTCACAAGAATATAATATTATGATATACAAGTCAAGGATGCTAGAGAGATAGGAGTTCTCAAGCTATTACTCGGAAATAGACTGTTACAATCACGAACACGCGTACTAAGCTCGAGCTATCGATCAAGCGTGATGCATCACGTTCTATGCGTCCTCAATCGACTTCCGAGCGCAACTAGAAAACAAAGTACGGGATGAGTCATAATGACCCAGTACGTTACTACTAAACAATATGACATAATTTGAATATTGCCATAAGAGGAAAAGATATCATTTTACGACGAAGACCCAGTAATTCGGGTTATACTGACTGAAAACCGGTCCTTTACCAGACTACCAAGATGAATCAGGGTGAATCCCCTGTTCACAAACAGTCAAACAAGTCAGGAAGCAAGGCACAAGAATAATCATGATTATGGATGTATATCTATTCGTAGGACATCCCAAGTCTCTCATAGAATAATTAAATAGAGGTATGCATATTTATAAATATACATATACCAAGTCCCTCATAGGATTATCAAGTGTGGTATGTAAATTCATTTATGTACCAAACAATTCATTCATGGAAGTTTATCATGTAAGGATATGCATATCTACAATTATATACATACGAAGACAATCAGGGTAAATCAAGTAGGAGTATGTATATCTACATATATATACATATGCAGGCAGTCAGGGGGAAATCAAGTAGGAGTATGTATATCTACGTATATACGTATCATACAATTCACAGGACTCTCACGAAAGTCAAGCGATCAAGAACAAGTACATATAGGCATTTAGTTTACATATTCATGATAGCACTTTGTTTCACAAATGCTAGAAGAAATCCACATATAAGAGGATAGGATATAAATCTGGTGTCGCCATGTAGCTCCTGCAAGATAAACTGTTAACAGGAACGTGCTGTCGAATGTACGAGATGGTACATCGACCAGATAGTATTAGTCCAAGCGCCTAATGGTTACACAAGGTACTCTTCTCCAAAGTGATCAAGAATGGAGGGGTTTGCGTTTACGGTTCGGCAACCCATCACTATCACGAATCTCTTGATTCGTAAAGAAACAATTGTCAACCAGGGAAGACAAGACAAGACAAGGCAGGACAAGACAGGACAAGACAAGACAAGACAAGACAAGACAAGACAAGACAGACAAGACAAGACAGGTATGCCAGCTGGACTTATCGGGGAAAACAAGTAATATTTACTTATTTAAGAAATCAAGCAAGGACGAGAACAGTAATAGCGGTCTCATTCAAGTCAGGTGGGCATGTTATTCTTTTACAGCTAGAAATCAAGCATGAGCATGAATTAAATTAAGAATCTCGAAACTAGTATTCTAGTTAAGCAGTTTCAAGCGTTGTAGGGGTTTATCGTGGAGACGGTATTGTTAAATGACTCACTAGCATCGATCGACTCGTCGAGTCATTTCTATAATTCCAGACAAATAGAGTTTGAACACTATATGTGTTCCAAGACTCCTTTCTAGGTTCTTGTTTAAGGCAGGGTTAAGTTCTCGTTCCATTTAGGAACCTTAGTTCAAATTTACTAAGTCAAGTATAAAAGGCGGAAACCTAAGTTAATTATTGTCCAACTAAGCTTAGATCAAATTCAAGTTCGAAATTCCATTTGTTACTAGAATCATAAATCAAAGCACGTTGATCCTCAATGGGAAGATAATTATGAAGATAAGACACACAATATGCTTAATGGTTATAATCTCAAGTAGACATAGAAGTTCACGCATCATTCACAAACAAATTTTATCAAGCTCAGTTCCATAGAATCATAAGATATATATATAACATCATGAAATCCTCTCGAGGTTCCCTTTAAGAACTAAAGATCAAGTATGCACTTCTGGAAGAACAGGAGACTGAAGACTACTCAAGGTTCATCAATTCACCATGTTATGGTATTTCATAAGTCCATTACCACACACAGATGACTATTCAGTCATCTTTACGACAACTCAAGATGCTCATCATAGAGGTTACTAAGGCATACACGGTTCGAATATCCTCCCTAAGGAAGAATGGTCACGAAGAAATCCCGGATTTTCCAAGGATGATAACAAGGTTCCCAAGTAAAGTCACATATTACATTCCTACCAATCTTGGGACTTCATTAAAAGTCCAATAGTATTATTGGTTCTAGTTCATAATTGAACCCATTCAAAACGCGTCGTCATTCGAGTTACGCATTCTCGACTCACACATAAACCACCCAAGGATTAGCGATAGTCTCGCACTCAATCATCATTCAAGAGACTCAATTAGAGTCCTAAGCCAAGAATCAATCTTATTAACAATTTAGTCTCACCCGAGCAATTCTCATAATTTCGCAATTGAGATTCAATGAACACAAGGAGATATAGGAATTTATCCTAAGATTCAAATAACCAATTTTATAATTAATTGACTTCATTTGGGTCAACTACAAGTTCCAAATTTCTAATTCGAGGCATAATTTCGGGATTCACAATTTATCCGGGTTTCTAACCCAACAACAATCAATCTTAAATCATAATAATTCCAATATACACAATAAACCCATTCGGTTTCAACCCTAACCAAAATCTATCGATATCCATGGAAACATATCATTTTGACATGTATAACAACAATAAATCACAAGGAACAAGTTTCTATCAATCTATCATCAAGATACTTGTAGAGAGAGAAACTAGGGCTTAAGTAACGTACCTCAATCGAGTCACAAACGTCTAGGAAGCGGAAAACAAACCGAGGGGAAAGACTCTACTCGGCGAGGGCTTCGCGATGGCGGTCACGGCTCGACAATCCGATGGCCGGAACTCCGGGAATCGATGAATCTCCCATGGAAGCTCCTCCTCCCTCTCTCTCTAAAACTCACGGTTGATGGTGAAAAATGAGGGAGGAAGAGGAAGGAATTGGATTAATAAGGGTGAGGGATGACCATCCTGCCCTTCCTAGCTGTGGACAAGGCAAAAGGGGAGGGTTTAAAGTGGGGGTAGTATAGGTTTTTCACACCAAAAATCAAAACAGGGGAAAGAAATCCCGTAACAACATTCTGGAAGTGAGGCGGGCGCCTCACTCCCTTCCATGCGGCCGCCTGGCTCCACTCTGCACAAGGGTTGCTCTCAGTACTTGAGGCGGGCGCCTCACTCCATGCGAGGCGGGCGCCTCGGCTCCTGAACCTCCAAAACTTGGTCTAAACTTGATCTAAATGATCCCAAACTTATGGGCAACCATTCTAAGGTCTAACCCAACTCAAAACAAGTCTAAAACACACCCGAACAACTCCCGAAACAACTCGGAGCGAAACCGGGAAGGGGTGCAACAACGTGCAACCGGAACGACGAATGAACTCGAAATCAAACGAGCAATGAAAGGAGACCTTTAAGGCAAGTCTAAGGGCTAACGAAGAAGCTTAAATACTTGTAGGAAGTTGGATAACAACTAGGGAAATAAGAATCCCAAAGGAGAGGCGATTACGCGACTCGATTCCCGAACTACGCGATAGAGACGAACGCTATCTCCAAAGCTTCCGAAATCATCGATAGACTTAAGGAACACCTCCAACTTGAAGTCTAACACATCTAAACATGTTAACAAACCATCTTAAAGAGGTCTAGGACCCAAACCGAGGTCACGAACACAAAACGGAAGTAAACCCTCAATCGCGTCGCATTCCGACTATCGTCGAGTCACGACTTGTGAATTTAGCAAGTCAACAACTCTCAAGACAAGTGGAGGAATGACTAGGAGTAAGATCGAGGTCTCACGAAGGAACTACGCGAAGAAATGCTAAACCGAGTCAAGTAACGAACAGCGTCGGTATGCGACTTGTAACTTTAACTAGTTAAGGTCTAGGGAACATATGGAACTAATATATTGGCTCCTATACAGCCTTCCTGTATTAATCAAGGTTCTTACCTCAAGTCGAGTAAGCGAGGTTACGGTTGAACGACACGCAAGGCAATAAGGTCAATTACACGAAGGTTCGGGGTCTTACATCCTCACCTCCTTAAAAGAATTCGTCCACGAATTCACAATCCTACGATCACCAAAGTTCAATACTATAGCTTACGATGAAGTCAAGGAAACCACCTTAGCGTGCCTCAAAACACGAGGGAAAGAAATACTTAAATATCCTCTCCAATCAATTCCAAAGTCGAGTCATCTTGACTCTTAACGGGGTTCAAGGACATTATCAAGGCTTACAAAGTTCCAACAAACGTGGACATTGAGGTGAAAATTCCTCTTTACCAATTAATCAAATAATTCTTAAGCATGTGCAATAGTTGCGCCGAATTAACAAACATCCCAATGAGGAGTTTTCCGGCTAATAAAATTATTCCAGTCACGACACGAATCTCTAGGGTCTAACGCCCTTACACTAAAATCAAGTAGAACGGTAATTCATTTGATCAAGTCACAAGTTCATTTCATTCATGGCATGATTTCAATATACATGTTGCACATATTTGCACAAGCAAGACAAGATACCACTTTCAATTTATTTCATTTGGTAACGGGTTCGGTCAATTCCTATATCATATAATACCGTTCTAGTTCTCCGACGAAGACCTCTTGATAATCAAGTCAGGGGCCCTCTGAAGTGACTTCAAAAGCTTTCGTCGTTTAGGATGCGAGGGGGTTGCAAAACACATCATAGCATCCTTCATCAAGGTCTCATGCACATATAATATAATTACATATAGGCATGGCAATCAATATCATGTACATAGCATATTAATCTATTATGCAGGTATACCAAGTATGGAATATTCATACACTTAACAATCTATTTATGATAGATAAAGCATGTTACACCACGTTAATACTCTTATTAACGTATTAGGCTTAGCAACAAGTAAACACAATAACTTATGCATCCCTAGGTAGCAATTGGTTACTAACTAGTAGACTTCAATCACTATGGGTCAAGCAGTGTACGGGTTGACAACCAATTCAAATTAGAATTCACGGGGTCACCTGCCGGTTACTCACCAAGTCTCGTTATGGAATCAGGACAATATTCCCTCTATCGGAGTAGTCCTCTCTATACCAGGAAAGTAGTTATCAGGAAAGAATATTCAATTCTATAATACTAAACAATACAGGGACTCATGGTCAAGTACTATCATGTCTATATATACCTATATAGCGATTTTGGAATACAACACGCTTTACGGGAGGCTTGTTCACTTCGCTCATGAAACGTATAACAACGATCAAAGGTATTAATAACACCGCGGCGATCACTCTTGGAGTCGACAACCTGAGTTTATCAAATAACTCATACGGGCAAGAAATGATAGTTCCACAAGGTAACATCATACACATGGTATAACTGCAACTCAAAGGCAATATAGGAAGAAATATGATACCCTTAAACACAAACTTGCATTCACGGCAATCTAGACCAACAGAACTTAGTAATCCAAGTCCTATATCTGTACAAGAGAACAGGCCGATAAGGCACAAATCAGAACGCTCAACGGAAAATACTCGACGACGCACAAAACCCAATCTAGGCCATGGATCCTATCCTGGCTTATAGCTAACAAAAGCTCTGATACCAAGGCGATTCCCTGGAACGGAATCCCAACGTCACGTCGCAAGGACAAGGCAAGAAGAGGACAAGCACTTATAAAATAATAGTGCGAGTCGGACAGTCGAGCTAACAAGCTCTAGACAAGAACAAGAAGCCGTACTAAAAATACGTATCAAAAATTTCGAAGATGCGGAAATGACAATGAAAAGTAGTCCCGAGCTATGAAGCTCGAAACCAAAGCCAAAGATACCAAGAGAGACATAAATTCACGAAGGAAAGAAAAAGAAACTCGCGTGCGCAACATTGCGACGCCGGACAAACCATCGGCACTCCGTGCCTAAGCTTCAAAGAAGGAACCAACCCGATAAAACACTTACCCACGGCTAAAGCATACCGGGTTCACCAACAATAATATAACAACTAGGATAGAGAAAAGCCCAAAGCTACCGCATGGGATACAACTGAATATAAAAACCAAGGCTATGAACAACGACACAACACGTCGGCCCAAAGGAGAACCAAATCAAAACCCAAATGTTCTACCCGACTGTAAAGTCTAAATAACCTTACAATACAACGAACTCACAAGAATATAATATTATGATATACAAGTCAAGGATGCTAGAGATAGGAGTCCTCAAGCTATTACTCGAAATAGATCTATTACAATCACGAACACGCATTAAGCTCGAGCTATCGATCAATCTGCATGCTACACCACGCCTCTATCGCCCTCAATACGACTTCCGAATCGCAACTAGAAAACAAAGTACGGGATGAGTCATAATAACTAAAGACGAAGCATTACTAAACAATATGACATATAATTTGAATATTGCCATAAGAGGAAAAGATATCATTTTACGTACAAGACCAGAATTCGGTTGTAATTAAACCGGTCTCGCCTGATTACCAAGATGAATCGTGGTGAATCCTGCTCACAACAAATAAACAAGTCGTGGAAGCAAGGCAATAAGAATAATCATGATTATGATGTATATCTATTCAGAGGACATCCCAAGTCTCTCATAGAATAATTAAATAGAAGTATGCATATTTATAAATATACATATACCAAGTCCCTCATAGGATTATCAAGTGTGGTATGTAAATTCATTTAAAATAATTCATTCATGGAAGTTTATCATGTAAGGATATGCATATCTACAATTATATACATACGAAGACAATCGTGGTAAATCAAGTAGGAGTATGTATATCTACATATATATACATATGCAAAAGTAATGTGGGGAAATCATAGAGTATGTATATCTACGATATACGTATCATACAATTCACAGACTATCACGAAAGTCAAGCGATCAAGAACAAGCATATAGGCATTTAGTTTACATATTCATGATAGCACTTGGTTTCACAAATGCTAGAAGAAATCCACATATAAGAGGATAGATATAAATCGTGTCGCTTTGTAGCTCCCGCAAGATAAACTGCATCAGAACGTGTCGCC
>JABEVN020001255.1:0-25727 GCA_013146195.2 Codonopsis lanceolata
TTACTGCCTCTATCTTGGCGGGTCTCCTCAGTTTTTGACACTACACGACCCAAGAAACTCCTGCTTCCAACCAAAACTCACACTTCTTAAGCTCGCATATAATTTCTCCTTCTTAAAATCAAGTAGCATCGCCTCAAGTGTCGCTCGCTCTCCTCTCGAGTTCTTGAGTAGATCAATATATCATCAATGAAGACAATTACATACCGATCTAGAAATTTTCGAAACACTCGGTTCATTAAGTCCATAAATGCTGCAGAGCGTTCGTCAACCCAAACGACATCACCAAAAATTTGTAGTGTCTGTACCGTGTTCTAAATGAAGTCTTAGCAATATCCTCCTTTCTGACTCTCAATTGGTGGTACCCCGAACGAAGATCGATCTTTAAGAAGTAGCATGCTCCTTATAGCTGGTCAAAAAGATCGGCGATCCTTGGTAACGGGTATTTGTTCCTCACCGTGACCCGATTCAACTCACGATAATCAATGCATAGCCTCATCGCCCCGCTCTTTTTCTTCACAAACAAAACTGGAGCACCCCATCGTGATACGCTAGGCCTAATAAGCTCTTTCTCCAACAACTCCTGTAATTGTTTCTTCAATTCTTTAAGTTCCGCCGGAGCCATTCTATAAGTTGCTTTAGAGATTGGGCCTGTCCCAGGTGCTAAATCAATTAAGAATTCCACCTCCCTCTCTGGTGAAAGTCCTGGTAATTCATCAGGAAACACCTCCGTAAACTCCCTAACCACAGGAAGTGACTCTAGACTAACCCCTTCATTACATGTATTAGTAATGTGCGCCAAATAATCTTGGCAACCCTTCCTTAATAGTCTACGAGCTTGCATTGACGAGATACAACCTGTTAGGGCCGTTGGCTTAGAACCCTTAAATCGAAACTCCAGTTCTCCTGGAATACAAAATATTACCTCCTTCCCAAAACAATCCACCTTAGCATGGAAGGCGGCTAACCAGTCCATTCCCAAAATTATATCAAAATCTTGAATATCTAAGGAAATTAGATCTACAGGCATTTCCCTACCCTCTAAATTCAACGAACAACACCTATATACTGAAGTCACTAGAATAGACTCCCCCGTTGGTGTATCTATAACTAACTCAATATTTAGGTTTTGTGGCGGCAGTTTTATGTGCTATGCAAGGGATGTAGATACTATAGAATGTGTTGTACACCGGATCATTCAATGCATACAAACTACGAGAGGAGAGTTGGACGGTACCTTGCCACCACGTCATTAGTAGCGCGAGCATCTCTTGCGGTCATTGCATACACTCTACCCTGCTCCTTTGGCTTAGGTTTGTCCTCGCCACCAGTGTTCTGAACAACCCAATTCCTTAGTGGCTCAGGGTAATCTCTGACTTTGTGTCCCATCTTGCCACAGTTAAAACAAGCTCTTGTTTCCCTGTGGCAAGCCAACGCAGATGTTTACCCCCACAGGTCTTACAATTCTCGATCTGTCCCCGATTCGAATTCCATTTGTCCTGACCTTGGTCCTGTCTCTGATCTTGTCCTTGGTTCTGATTCTGACTCCACTGATTCGACCCCTTGGATATATTATCATCTGTGGTTCTCCTCTTATGCCCACTGTAACTACCTCCTCGATAACCTGACTGATCCCGAGAATTATTTCCTCGATAACGCGACTGATCCCGAGAGCTACTTCCAAGACTCTTAAAATCTCTCTTTTTCTCCTCCTTCTTCTGATAGTTTGCTGATACTCGTTCAAGTATTCTAGCCCGGTTGACAACTTCAACATAAGTCTTCAACTGTAAGGCCACTAATCGATGACTAATTTTTCCATTAAGGCGTCTTTCAAACATCCTGGCCTTCTGTTTCTCATTCTCAATAAGACCATGAGCGTATTTTGATAGCTCCGTGAATTTGACATCATACTCATCCACCGTCATCTTTCTTTGTTCTAGATTTAAGAACTCAACCAGCTTACCGTCCTGCACACTTTCAGGAAAATATTTATTGTAGAAGACCTCGAGGAAAGTCTCCCATGTGTATTCTCCCGCCCCAGTTGTTTCAATAATTCTCATCTCGGACTGCCACCACTAATCAGCCTCTCCTTCGAACTTGAAAGTGGCGAGGTTGACCTTGTTCTCACTCGTGAGGGTCATCGTTCTAAAAATCTTCTTCATACTTTCAACCCATTCCTCTGGTTTAATCATGCCTGGTGCGCCTAAGAAGGGCTTACGGCTTCTCTTCTGAAATATGTCAAAGGGGTCCTTTGCTACTGTTCGAGGTTAAGGAATTACAGGCAGAGGTTGCTGTTGGACAATTTGACCAATCATGTTTACAGCTTGGGTCAAATTTTGTAGAAGGTTCATCATAAATGCAGGGTCCACTAAAGCGGGATTTTCTGCATTTGGCTGAGGCACTTCAGGGACAGGGTTTTCATTACTCATATTAAATTGGGTTCCAGATTGTTCCCACGTCCTTTCGGAAACGGAGTCTTCTACTGCTCTTCCTGTCCTGTTTCCTAGGCCGCGACCACGACCTCGGTTAGTGGTACGTCCTCCTCTACGTGCCATATTATACTGATACAAAAACGAGGAAGTGTCAAATGATGTCTAAAATTTCATCATGCTAAGGTGTGATTGCTAACTGTTATGACGTAATTGGAAACAATCTACACACTTGTTATGTAATATCAAATTTCCTTCCCAGAGTTGTTCTCATAATCTTATGCTCTCGAAACCAATATCAAATACAAAAATATACTTGAAAGTAAACACCAATGTATTCAAAAATAATCTCCCAAAATTTATTAAGTATCAAAAATTCAACCCGTATCTCAAAATTTGGACACACTTAGTGTATTCCATGTCTTATGACTAAAAGAAAAACAAGAAACCATCTGAACAAATCTAACGACTATGATGGCCATAAACGAAATTAAATACTAATGCGGGAGTGATATCCTATCTAGTTTCCTGACTCGGACGCGTCTTCCTCTTCAATTGGATCAGAATCATCATTATTCTGACCAACATTAGCGCTAGCCTACACCCCCACGTGAGCCACAGAGTTGGCATCAACTTTTATGTCGACGATGTCTTCATCTTCAGCTCTTTCCTCGGAGCCTGGATCCTCTTCTATGTTTGGACCATTATCTATGGCCATTTGGAGTGCGTCCCATGCTTCCTCAAAACTTCGCTGCGTCTCACAGAGTCTGAGGTGCATCTCCCAATTGTGTGCCTTAGCCTCTGTGATATCATCATGAGGCTTATGCAAAGTGTACTGGACATCCTTTAACACCCGTGTTTGTCTTTGCAGTTGAGTCTCTAGCTCTCTTTTCTCTTCTCTCAATTTTTCTATGATCCTCTCTACTTCAATTAGCTTATGGTGTGTCCTAGCTAACATTCTCTCGGTAACTTCCAGAGGCGAAGCAACAAACTTCCGAGCCGTTGTTTTACGCGCCATTCCTACAAGTGAACAAAAGTACATCAGTTTTTAACGAAATACTCATTTCCTTAATCATTTGTTAGATCATAACTTAATTAGCTATTATCAAAACTTATTGCTACTGAGTAGCCAAGGGCATACAAAATCATAATCATATTCTCTCGTCATATCCAACTTCCATAATTCTAATGCTAATACTAATCGGATCTGAAGCCTAAGCTCTGATATCAACCTGTAACTCCCCAAACTCGGGTCTGACCTTTTGGACCCACATCTGGCCAGGTCACTACAAATTCAAACTTAAATAAAGACTAAATTGAAACGTCATCCAACTAGAATTACAAAAGTCTCCAATTTAAAATACAACCATCCAAAATAAATTACGAAATAAAAGTCTACTAAGTTAACTACGTCTCTATTAAATTCCAAAATATAAGAGTACACCCTAAGAGTCTTGATTCCTTCACTGGTATCCTCTACCTCAAGCTTAGTCCTTAATTCCGACCTGGAAGAAGAGTAATGTGAAGGGTGAGCGAACAAAGCTCAGTAAGATCATATGTCGCCCCTCCGGTTTCTAAGGAGGGGTGACTCAAAGAATAATCATGCTGTATGTAGAACAAAGTTTAGATATTTGATAACTTGCAAAATCAAAAGATAGATAATGAAAGATTAAAAATTCTTTTTAAATGGAGAGCTCAAGCAAAACAAAATGTGGATCAAATAAGTTTGTCGTAACTAACTATCCCATACCAGCTAATAATAACCGAAGATCAAATATATTTTTTTAGATCACGTAAGGGTCTATTGACCAATAACCAAATCCCCTGAAGGGTACGTAAATCTCCCGTAGGGTACACAAATCCCCCGAAGGGTACACAAATCCCCCGAAGGGTACATTATTATGGTATATCCGGATTACCGCACTCACGGGCCAAGTGGTGCAATTAAATTTATTTAATTGTTTGTCACATAATCCTCGTGACGAGTTGTTCATACTTAGTGATCATAATTATTTTCAAAACATAGATAGTACTATAAGTGTACCACTATCAAAATAATAATTGTATTGCAATTCATTATTTTCAATACAAAGGAGTATGTCGATAAGTTGACCAATACGGAATAGATTTTTCGATAATAAATAGTATTTCATGTAGACAAGTTTAAGCACGAAAAATTGCGATAACGAAATCATAACGAAGATAATCAACAAAGGCTAACGACGAAGTCAAAGCAACTACCGACACGAGGTCGGGCATGACAATTGAAAGAACGAATTTTCAAAAAAAATTCAGCGGAAGCCTAACATTAAAAAAAATATTTATATACTTTTACAAAATAACCTAAAAGAAACGTAATCCTTTACCTCGAAGTGCTTAGCAAAAGATCCACAACACGTACGATCGTTCTAAACTTCCTTGTCCAAATCTAAGTTCGTCAAAATATACCATGATCACTAAACTAAAAATGTACCAACCAATTCCTATTAAGAACTACACTTTATTAAATAATTCATTGCCATTATTATTATTATTATTATTATTATTATTATTATTATTATTATTATTATTATTATTATTATTATTATTATTATTATTATTATTATTATTATATCACAAAACTTAAACATTTAGGTATTAGGTAATATAATATTTTACTAGGTAGGTATTATTACCTACTCTCTGCACACACACTAAACACACACTTCGATTTATATATGTATATACCTTCCATGCATGTTAGTGATACATTTACTCCATTCTGACTTTAATTAATTAATTATTATTTTTTAAAATCAAAACTCCAACACTATTCTCACAGTCCGAATATAATATTTTAACCAAAACCCAATCACTGACATGCATAGTAATACTTGAACTGTTTATACACTAATCTCAAAGACACACACACACACGCGCGCATTGAATACTAACCCATATCTATTGCCTATAACCTATTGCCCATATATTATATATCCAATTCACTGACACGCACCCAAACACACACACACACGCCTATGAGAAAAAGGTACACTATTTAATCAAAACACCAGTATACTATTTATCAATACACTATTTATTAATCAAAACACTATTCATCATACCTTTTGAAAGCTGAATTAGGGACTTTCTCCAAGATATTCCGCCGGCTATTCTCCCTACTCGACTGCCACACCAATTCTTTCTTTCTCAAAAGTGTACAGTTTCTCTCCCTCTCACCCTATTTATATAAAACCCTAATCGAAAACCTAAAGTTAAATGGATCCAAAATAAATTAAGTAATATTAATAAATGATTAGAATTAAAGTACTAGTCAAAAGTGGGCCTAGCCCGACCCAATTCAATTAATTACTAAATATTTGATTATTTAGTATAGTGTATTTTAATTTTCTATTTTTATATGTTTATATTTTTAATAACTAACATTTTATTACATCTATTACGTCAGTACGGAATACCGATGAAAATCGTATCTATCGATTTTCATCATCCCCAAGCACATGTCTTTCGCCAGTTGTTCACTTAACGAATGACGAAGATGGTTCAATTTCATTTGCTCCCGCATTACTGAATAAGAAAATGCATTTAGATAAATCCCCGACACTTGCTCAATGTAAAGTTGTGAATTGCATTTTTTTTTGTTATAATTAATTTTTTTATGATAAGTAGACATTCTCTAAGGATAACCATTCAAAGTGGAACTCAATGGAAAATATAATTATTAACATCAATAAATTTATATCTTAGATTCATATAAAAAAAATTTATTATAGATTTATAGATATTGTATATATTATTAACTATTTTTATTAACAGACCCAAGAGTATCAACAAGTGGTGATTTACCGAATGATAAAACTTATCCTAATGCTTCGGTTATTGCAGTTACAATCAACAAAATCTGTTCAGATAAAATTTCTTATTTTTCTCAAGGTAAAGCTTTATCTCTTTTATTATATTTTAAATTATTCTTACTAATATGTTTAATTATTAGTTAGTTTTCTAATTAAAAACTTAACAATAATAATAGTTTATTTTATTTTTCATTGAACATACAGAATACGTGGACTTGGGAGATCCTTCTAACAAATGCCAATTTTATAATGTCATTTTTTGGTTTCAAGAAAGAACAGAAAAACAAGTGAAAAAATGTCCAACTCCTACATTCTCCCTATGTTGCATGCAAAGGAAGGTTCAACTTCCTCCAATGTTGGAACCGTCGATATTATTTAAAAATTTGTTGTACTGAAAAACTGAGAAAAACAAGTTTTTTAGAGACAACATTCGATCCTACAATATGATGTTCTCATTTACATTAATGTGAGGGAAAATAGATTCTAGCATTAATAAAGGAAAAAAATCCACCAGTCTTTAAATTATACGGCCAAAACTATCATTTTATTGGAAGTTTTTTGCCAACATAAGGAAATTCTCCTAAATTTGCGCAATTGTATATTTAGGATACTGAACATGAGGTTGTCAACATGATGCGTGCTATCGGGTAATTAAACATGAAGATGTTTAATTTTTGAATTTACTTTAAAATTCCTTTATCATTGTCATTACTAGCTAGTTATTTAGCCTGTGTTCCGCACGGGTACAATATGAGATATATATATATATATATATTGTAATAATAATATAACTTTTGGACATTATAATTAGATTGTTAATATCTTCCATGGTTATAATATTTTTTCTAATGTTACTAATATTAAACGATTTTTTTACCTAAATACTTTTAAAATTAATATAAGTTTCTAGCTAACGTGATATACATATTTTGTATTAATAATAATAGTATTTTTTTTTATCTAAAGACTTTTAAAATTAACATTTAACTTGATAATAATATTAGAAGTCATTTTGTTAAAAACTTTTAAAATCATAATTCATTTTTAAACAATGTGAGATACTTATTTTATATTTTCATTGATAATGAAAGTTTAAGTCTTTTATCTAAAGACTCTAAAACCAACACCACATTCTAACCATGTGGTATACATATTTTCTATTAGTAATAATAATAGTAGATAAAAGACTTTTTAACCAACATTCATTTCTAAACAATGAGGATATATATTCTCTATTGGTAATAACATAAGATGTCTTTGTTTAATGACTTTAATAACCAATACTCATTTCTAAATAATGTGAGATACATTTCTTTGTAACCAATGTGAGATACATCATCTAAAAACTTTTTAAACCAATATCACTTTTATAACCAATGTGAAATACTTCTCTTCTATTGCTAATAATTGTAGACTTTTAAAATTAACATCACTCTTTAACCAATGTGTAATACATATCCTCATTTGGTAATAATGGTAGAAGTCTTTTATTTTAAAAATATTATAACCAACATCGCTTCCTAAATAATGTGGGATACATCTCTTCTATTATATTGATGATAAAAGTAAAAGTCTTTTATCTAAATACTTTTAAAACCAACATCATTTTTTAACAAATGTAGGATATCTCTTCTATTAGTAATAATAGTAAAAGTCTTTTATCTAAAATTAAAATCAACATCATCACTTTCTAACCAATGTGATATATACATATTCTATTGATAATAATGGTAGAAGTCTTATATCTAAATACTTTAAAAACAAACATTACCCTCTACCAAATGTATGATACATCTATTCTATTGGTAATAATAATATTTTTAAAACCAACATTCATTTATAACCAATGTGTGATACATCTTTTCTATTGATAATAATAGTAGAATACTTTGTAACCAATGTGAAATACATGCATCTATTCTATTTGTAACAAAAATTCTTTAATTTAAAGACTTTTTAAACCAACATTTATTTTTAAATAATGTGAGATACATATTTTTATTGGTAATAAGAGTAAAAGTATTTATGTTTGGCAATTTTTCCATGGTAAATTTGATCTTCGGCTCCAGTGTTGTTCTATCCAACAACGATGCTTTTCTTGGTGGTTGCATCACAAGTCGTTGATTTATACTTTGCTTCCCTCGTTCATTCTGTGGCATTTGTGGAAAGCAAAGAATAGGCTTGTTTTTGATGATCTTCGCACCCATGTACATGTGATTATCCACAATATTTTTGTTGATTTCAAGGATGCTCTTCTAGCAGCCAATTACTATGTTTCCAACTTATCTGGTCCTTCACGCATCTCTTTTGGCCCTCGCAAGCAAGTTGTAATCCAATCTGTGGCATGGTCTAAACCTTCTGATGGTTGCTACAAATTAAATACTGATGGTGCTAGTCGTGGTAATCCGGGAAGTAGTGGAGGTGGTGGCATCATTTGTGATTCTATGGGAAGGTTTGTTTATGCCTTTTTTTTTTTTTGGTGAAAGTACTAATATGGTCGCTGAACTTCGGGCCCTACACTCTGGTCTTTTATGGCTTCAGGATCACGTTTTGGGCAATTTTATAGTGGAAGTGGATTCTAAGGTTATTTTTGATTGTATTACTAAAGGTCACAGCTTCCCTTGGGCTCATTCCTATATTTTTCGAGACATTTTTCGTATTCGGGATCTGCGGCATATTACTTTTCGACACTGTTTCAGGGAGGCTAATTCTGTGGCAGACAAATTAGCAAATCTGGCTTGTGATACACTTTCTCAGTCTGAGTTCCACCAGATTTCTGATATCCCTCCCCATATTCACGGTCTTATCAATCTTGATGCTGTTAGTACTCCCTATGTTCGTATATCTTAGTTTCCTGTTGCATTGTATTTCCTTTTTCGAGGTTAGACTCCTTTGTCCTCCCATTTATAAGGGCAAGGCTGGTTGTCCCCCTCAAGTTTGTATTTTTTTTTCTATTATTAATAAAATCCTGCAGGGTGCCGTCCCTGTTTCCTAAAAAAAAAGAGTAAAAGTATTTACTATAAAACTTTTAAAACTAACATCTTTTTCTAAACAATGTAAGATACACCTTTTTCATATTCTAACAATGTGAGATACTTCTTTTCTATTTCTATTGGTAATAAAAGATTAAGACTTTTATCTAAAGACTTTTAAAACAAACATCTCTTTCTAATCATGTGATATACATCTTTTCTATTAGTAATAATAATATTTTTAAAACCAGCATTAATTTCTAACAAATGTGATATACATTCTTCTATAGTAATAATAATAGTCTTTTATATAAAAACTTTTGAAATCAACATATCTTTTTAAACAATGTGGGATACATCTCTTCTATTAGTTATAACATATAAATAATAATAGTAGTAGTATTTTATCTAAATAGTTTTGAAACCAACATCTCTTTGTAAACAATGTGTGATGCATCTCTTGTATTGATAATGAAGGTTTATATCTCAATATATTTACCAATCAAGTTCGTTATATTTGACGATTGATCCATCTGCCTTTGGGTAAAGCCTTTTGCCACAAGACGTGCCTTATATTTGACGATTGATCCATCTGCCTTTCGCTTGACTTTGAAAACCCATTTGTTTCCAATAGTCTTACGACCTTGCGGAAGATCAACTAACTCCCAAACCTGATTCTTTTTCATAGAAGAAATTTCATCTTCCATTGCAATCATCCATTCATTGTTTGTAAGTAAAGAAAGAGCTTCTTTGAACAATGTAGGCTCACTAGAATTGTAAGAAGTAGTTAGGAAAGATTCCTCTTCGATCGCGAATCGACGACGAGGTATCTTTCCATGTTTACTTCTTCGCTCTAGTATCAGACTCCCACTAGGATCCGTACTCCCACTCAGATGAAGATCACCTTGACTCTCATTGGCGATTTCCATAAGCTCAACCTTATGTTATACCGTAGGATTAGGTTGAGGCAATTCTCCACTTTCGCCAAAAGATGTCATATGTTCTTCTTCTATCTCAAAAGTTCAAAGTCTTTCCTAACTTCACCTATCTGTGGGAAATCATTCTCAATGAAATCAACATTGCGCGACTACGTTTCAGTCATTCCTATGTCAGGTTTTCCACCATACATAACATAACCCTTTGAGGTATCTGAATACCTTATGAAAACACACTTGTTTCCTCTTGGGCCTAGTTTTCCAAACTTATTGGAGGTACTATGGACATAACCTGTACAACCCCAAGGATGAAGATGCCCCAATTTAGGCTTCTCACCTTTCCAAAGTTCATAAGGGGTTGTGGGAACTGACTTAGAAGGCATTTGGTTAAGTATGTTGGCGGCAGTCATTAGCGCATCCCCCCAAAACGAAATTGGGAGGTTGGCCTGTGCCATCATCAACCTAACCATTTCCAATAATGTTCAATTCCTTTGTTCTGCAACACCATTTTGTTGCGGAGTTCTAGGAATTGTCAATTGTCGGCGTATTCCTTTTTTCTCACACAATTCTTTAAATTGATCAGATAAATATTCACGGCCCCGGTCAGTTCTAAAAGCTTTAAAGCTTTTATCCTTTTGATTTTCAACCTCTGCGAGAAATCGTTCAAAACACTTAAGAGCTTCATCGCGGTGAGAAATAAGGTAAACATAACCATAGTGTATGTAGTCATCGATAAAAGTGAGAAAGTAGGAAGTTCCCATGACGTGCCTTAACATTCATTGGTCCGCAAATGACCGAATGGACTAACTCAAATGAATGTGTGGCTCTTTTTGCCTTGCCAAAAGACTTTTGGCAAGCTTTTCCTACCAAACAAGATTCACACAAGGGTAGGTTGACTTTGGTGAGAGACCCCAATAGGCCTTCTCTAGCCAATCTAGTCATCCTATCTTTTCCTATATGTCCAAGTCTAGCATGCCATAACTCCGAATTAGAATCATCATAAACCATACAAGAAGAAGAATTAACAGAAGAATTATGGGAATCCAACAAATCTAATTTAAAGAAATTATCTGACAAAAAACCATGCCCCAAAATCTCATCACCAAAACAAATATCCAAGTGATCATCACTAGAATTAAAAGAATATCTATGTCCTAGCAATTGTACTACTGATAATAGATTATGTCGAATTCCAGGTGCATAAAGAACTTCATGAAGAGTCAATGTGCGTCCACTCCGCAATTGAAGTTGGTATGAGCCAACTCATTTGACTTCAACAGACGAACTGTTTCCCATGAAAATTCTTCTTGTATCCTGCAGGAACTTTTTGATAATCTACAAATCCTTCTCGATCCCTCGTCACATGCTTGGTTGAGCCTGAGTCTACAATCCACACAGGGAGAGAGTCAGCTAATAAAACATGAGAGCAAACATAACTTTGCAAGGAGATAGGATTAATGGATACCTTCTTGGGCTCATGACAAGTCCAAGTAAAATAACTCAAGGTACTACAGTTGTAGCACTTCTGTTTAGCAATATTATTTTTGCCTCTTCGGCGTTTAGCAATCTTGTCACTTTTGGGGCTCAAATTATGTGTCTTCTTGCCTTTAACTTGTTTCTTGCGTTGTCCATGTGGCTTGCGTGGACCCTCAAGGGAAACGCAAGAACACGAGTTGCAACACTTATCGCGCGATTCGCTTCATGACACTCAACCTCAAGCTCAACATATCGAGATACATTTGCAAAAGTCTGAATGGAGTCCGTATGAGTCATAATACGCCTCAAACTACTCCAAGAGACAGGCAGTGAATGAATCACTGCTTGAACTTGTTGTTCATCAGATAAGATAGAACCAGCAGCCTTAAGCTCACGAATCATTCCGGACATCTCGCGTAGTTGTTCAAGAGTGTTACGTTTCTGATCAATCTTATAGCTTTCAAACTTGTAAGTCAAAGTCCTCAACTTTGTAGCATAAATATTCTCATAAATGTGCTTAATGTCGTCCCACATTTGTTTTGCATTCAGGCAATCCTCAAATTCGCCAATCAGATCATTATGCATACTACTTAACATAGTAAAGCGTGCACATCAATCTTTCTTTTTCCATTTAAGGAATTCCTGCATTTTCTGGCAATGCTAGGTAATGGTCAAAGTACCCATTTCTGGTTCTTCCATCACAGTATCTAGGTTGTCGAGAACCTCTTGCTCATTTAGCAAATACGTGATTTTCCTTTGTCCAAACACTATAGTTTGTATCATCTAATTTCTCATTCTTGTTAAGGTCATCGATTACATTTTCACAAGCCATTTCGCTAAAATTTATTGCAAAAAATAAGACATTAGCATATATATATTTTGATTCAATTTTATTCTAAAAAATCAATTACTAAATATAATCACATCATACACGTAAGGAGGGAAAATCCACGAGACTCGTAATCACAACCAAAGTATGCATAACGTAAAAAATATTCATAAATTGATAATTTAAACAAAAGAAATAAGATAGAACAAATTCATCAAGCACACATAATGTTCATAATTATTTTCACTTCTGAAAATAAAATTATTGGGTCTCGTATAGTCTCAATCGCAATTTTAGAGCCCAAACCGACAATTAATTATGCTAAAAATGATTAAAAATAGTTTAAAATTCACAAAGAATTTTAAAAAATTACCTAACAGTTCCAAAAGGTTACAGAATGACAAAACAGCCTCTGGAAGTTATTTTTGAATTTTTAATAAATAAAAAAACACATTTTTATGCTATGAAAAATCAAAAACACATACTTCTAAGCTGAATTGATCAAAACAGAGGCCACCATTGGACTCAGAAGGCCCAAATTAGTCTAGACTCTCCAATGGTGACAAAAAACGGTGGCCGTAGCACCCCTCACGCGCCACTGCCAAGAGTAGGCGTCGCTTTTGTGACACGTAGACGCTGACTGGATGTTGAATCAGCCATAGTGTTGACGTGGCGTTGACTGGACTGATGACGTGGCACATGACGTCAGTGTTGATGTCATCATCTGACTTGAGAAAAATGGGCGCACTGTGCTGGCGTGGCAGCCACGTCAGCGTTGACTATTGTCCAGTTGACCAGTCAATGGTTGAATAGTCAACGGTTGATTGGTTGACTGATTTCCGTCTCACTCTCCCAGCCGGAGAGTGTACTCCACTCGTCGTTTTCCCGAACTCCAATGAGGTCGCAAACGGTGGTGTTGGATTCGTATCGTCGAGTACTTTCCAATCCTGTGCTTTTTACATCGAAATGAGTGCCACAAAAGGCACATACATCGAGGCTGAGAGTGGGGAATTCGAGACGCCTTTTTTATAACCTGGAAAATTGATTCGCGAACGTGATCCGCGAGCCAACTTCTCAAGGCCGTAAAACGTTCATTTTAAATCCAAATTAAGCATATATTATGTCGTTGGAAAACCATCGCGAAGTACTACAAGTATAGACCATAAAACCATGGTTTTACAAAAAATAAACAGGTCAAAATAGCATGCAAAGTTTCGAAAAAATCAATTTTCAACAAAACTTGGGTTTGCGATATTTTGAAAAATACCCAACGGATTTCAACAAGAATTTAGTATGTTGTTCGCCTTGTCATAGGGAACTCAGACATATAAATTTTTCTCGAAAATAAAATCGTGCAATTCATGGCATAACGAAACAAACAATCAAACATATAGATTTTGATACCAATGAAGGTCTATATCTCAATATATATACCAATCAAGTTCGTTATCTAAAAGTAATAATGAGTTACCTCGTGCGAACTTGAACTTTGAGCGAAGCAGAAGACTTTCTCCTTGAGCTACGATCTTTGTATGTCACAATAAAAGATCCTGCAAGTCTCTCTCGTCGGATTGATATCACGTAGCACAAATATCAATCACTGGTTCACACCGCAAATCCAAGCCTATTGATGGTTAGACTAAAGAGAGTATTTGGTGAGATATAATTTAGGAGAGAGAAAGAGAATAAAGGGGCGGCCTGTAGAAGACGTGTTCTTCTTAGTTGTGTACTGCTCGTAGGGCTTTATCCCTTTAGTTGCCCTATTTATATTATTGTACAAGAAACCCTATTTCTTGTAGGTTAAGTTAGATCAATCCCGAACCCCTTCGTTTATCTATGAATTTTATAACCAATATATGTTTCTAATTAATGTGGATTTCTTTGTAACCAATGCGATGTACATTATCTAAAAACATTTTAAATCAATATCACTTTCCTAACTAATGTGAAATACATATTTTTTCTATTGGTATTAAGTCTTTTATAAAAAAAAAACTTTTAATACCTACATCACTCTCTAACCAATGTATAATGCATCTCATCATTTGGTAATAGTAGTAGAAGTTTTTTATCTAAAAAAAATCTAAAACCAACATCTCTTTCTATATAATGGGATATATATCTTCTCTTCTCTTTTATTAATGATAAAAGTAGAAGTCTTTTTAGTTAAAGACTTTTAAAATCAACATCACTTTTTAACCAAATGTGTGATATATATATCTTCTATTCCTAATAATAGTAGGTCTTTTATATAATCTAAAATAATTAAAAATTAACATCATTTTTAACCAATGTGAGATATACATCTTTTATTGGTAATAATGGTAGAAGTCTTTTATCAAAAAAAAAAACTTTGAAAACCAACATCACTTTCTAACCAATGTATGATACATCTTTTCAATTAGTAATTAATAATAGTATTTTTAATACAAACATCAATTTCTAACCAATGTGTGATACATCTCTTCTATTGGTAATAATAGTAGAATATTTTGTAACCGTGTGAGATATATCTCTTGTAAAAGTGAAAGTCTTTAGTCTAAAAACTTTAAAATCTAACATTTTCTTTTTAAACAATGTGTTATATATCTCTTTTATTGGTAATAATATAAAATAATTTAAATTCAGCATCATTTTCTAACGAATGTAAGATATACATCTTCTATTGATAATAATGGTAAAAGTCTTTTATCAAATGACTTTGAAAATCAACATCACTTTCCAACCAATGTATGATACATTTCTTCTATTGGTACTTAATAATAGTATTTTTAAAACAAACATCAATTTCTAACCAATGTGAGATACATCTCTTCTATTGTTGAAAAATTAGTGTTTTTAGTGAAAGAAATTGTGCAACTTGAGGCACAAATTTCTTTACATGTTATGATTTGTTTGTTAGTGAATGTAATTGCGCAAATGTGTTCTACTCGGTGAGAGCATCAAAATGATATATTTATTTGTCAAAATCGAGTTTTGGATAATAAGATATCAAGACTTAAAGTATAATACTTGTTAAAAAATTAGTGTTTTAGTGAGAGAAATTGTGCAACTTGAGGCACAAATTTCTTTACGTGTCATTTGTTTGTTGGCGAAGGTAATTGCGTAAATGTGTTCTACTCGGTGAGAGTATCGAAATGATATATTTGTCCAAATCGAGTTTTAGATGAATAAGATATCAAGATTTAAAGTATAGTACTTATTAAAAATTAGTATTTTTAGTGAAAGAAATGGTGCAACTTGAGGCACAAATTTCTTTACGTGTCATTTGTTTGTTTACAAAAGTAATTGTGCAAATGTGTTCTACTCGGCAAGAACATCAAAATGATGTATTTATTTGTCCAAATCAAGTTTTGGATGAATAAGATATCAAAGCTTAAAGTATTGTGTTAAAAGTGAGTCATTAGAAGTAATATATAACCTTGAAGAGATTTATCCCACATTGGTTAGAAGTAATGTTAATTGTAAAAGTTTTTAAATATAAGTCTTCTACTATTGACAATAGAAGAAGTTATATATATTAATATTAATACCCCTTATCATATTGATTATTATTATCAACATCACTTTCCAACCAATGTATGATGCATTTCTTCTATTGGTACTTAATAATAGTATTTTTAAAACCAACATCATTTTCTAACCAATATGAGATACATCTCTTATATTGTTGAAAAATTAGTGTTTTTAGTGAAAGAAATTGTGCAACTTGAGGCACGAATTTCTTTACATGTCATTTGTTTGTTGGTGAATATAATTGCGCAAATGTGTTGTACTCGGTGAGAACATCAAAATGATATATTTATTTGTCCAAATCGAGTTTTGGGTAATAAGATATCAAGACTTAAACTATAATACTTATTAAAAAATTAGTGTTTTTAATGAGGGAAATTGTGCAACTTGAGGCACGAATTTCTTTACGTGTCATTTGTTTGTTGGCGAAGGTAATTGCGCAAATGTGTTCTACTCGGTGAGAGCATCGAAATGATAGATTTATTTGTCGAAATCGAGTTTTGATGAATAAGATATCAAGACTTAAAGTATAGTACTTATTAAAAATTAGTGTTTTTAGTGAAAGAAATTGTGCAATTGAGGCACAAATTTCTTAACGTGTCATTTGTTTGTTGACAAAAGTAATTGTGCAAAAGTTTTTGTATTATTGACAATAGAAGTAATGTTAGTTGTAAAAGTAATGTTAGTTTTATCTCACATTGGTTAGAAGTAATGTTAGTTGTAAAAGTTTTTAAATATAAGTCTTCTACTATTGACAATAGAAGAAGTTATATATACTACTATTAATACCCCTTATCATATTGATTATTTTTATGTATTACTAGTACTCTTACCCGTGCCGATGACACGACGCTAGTTTGTGAATTTATCAATAAATAAAGCAGATAATGTGGAAATGAATTAATATTTACTTATAATTTGTCTAAGTTAATTATGATAACAGTTAAGAAGAAAAAAAAACAAATATTTCAAATTACAAAACTTACGATTTTTTTGTATAAAATTGATTAATTAATGAAAATATCGAAAAGAAAAAGGACGTGAGTTTGGTGGAGGAAGGATTAGCAGCCACCAACCATGAATAGTGGGGGGGAGTTGGAGAGAGAGAGAGGGGGGTAGTTGCTCAACCGTCATTCACACATGTGAACTTGGGGAGTGATAATAACCGTAGGATCTCAGTAAATGAATCAATCTCAGCCCCTAAATAGCTTTAGTCAATTGCACATGTGCGACTATGAGCTATATTGTATTATAGATTATTAGCTAATGACTAGAACACCAAAAGTTTTTAAAACTTTTACATAGATGCTTTAGAATGAAGATTTATCCAAATGTGGTGAGGTGGCACAACCATAGTGCTCCTCACCAACTTTAAATATATATATTCTAGGTTATTACCCGTGCGATGCACAGTTGACTTAGTATTGTTTCTGAAACTTAATTTTATAGATAGAATTTGCAACCTATTTGAATGAACCAATAATAGCAAGATGTCCACATAATAAATAAATAAATAAATAATGTGAGATCACACAAAATAATCAAACCGAAAATTCATGCGAATTTTGTAGATATAATTTGCAAGCTATTTCGTAGTGGTTGTTTGTGGTGTTTGTGGAACACGTTTAATCAAATTTGATAAAATCTATTTTAAATTCACCGAGTATTGGTAAAATAATAAAAATTAAAAAACTTCTACCATGAGAATTGAAGAGTCCTAATCAAATTAAACTTGTCTAAATCAAATGTGATAAAATCTATCCGGTACAAACCGATTTTGTAAGAAAAAAATGGTAAATAAAAAAAATTATCATGAGAATTGATGAGTTTTAATTAATTGAAATATATCTAAATCAAATATGATAAAATCTATCCGGAAAAAAAAACTCTTACCATGAAAATTTGGAGTACTAATCAATTGAAACACGTTAAAATGAAATGTGATAAAATCTATAAGGTATTAACCGATTTTGACAAAAAAAAAATTGGTAATAAAAAAAAAGGTTTTACCATGTATAAAGGAGGCAGCGGTTTTAAAATCTATTAAACATTAATTTTTGACAAAAAAAAATAGATATATTTAGTACCATACACATTGTTTTAAAGGAGACACCGGTTTTAAAATCTATTAGACTTTAATAGTTTTAATCAATTGAAACACGTCTAAATCAAATGTGATAAAATCTATCCGCAAATAAAAAACTTTTACCATGAAAATTTGAAGTACTAATCAAGTGAAACACGTTAAAATCAAATGTGATAACGTACACATATTTGCCATACTTATCGGGCTAAAACGGGTACCCGTCTTAACCCGAGACTTTTATTGGGTAACATGTTTCAACTAAAACTTTAAGCGTACAATAGAAACTCGTCATGTGGTAGCAACGACTTCTGTTTTTATAATAGTTAATAGATTAGTAACTATTAATTAATAATTATATATTAGTAGAATAACAAATAACATAGAATTATCTTGCGACAATAACGACTTCTGTTTTAGTAATAGTTAATATATGTTATTACACGTGCGATGCACGGTTTTTTGAATCGGGTTTTGTTTCAAAACCTAAATTTATAACTATTAGATTGAATGCATAAATGAGACTGAAATTTATTTAAAAATTTGTTGAAAAGCATTGTTTTTGCAATTAAAAGTACCTTAATATCCAAAAATAGATGTAAGTCATCCGAAGCTCTTTGTCTTTGTCAAAAAATAGATATTGAGGAAAGAAGCCTAATCAATTAGGGAACGGTAAAGTGGAGGTAGTGTAACACCCCGCTCCTTCGTTATCTCGGTTTACGTGCTATACTTGCACTTCTTCCCTTGTCGACTGTATGTTTGGTTTGCGAGAGGGTCTAGATATGTTTGAGAGACCATATTAAGACCAAAACATTATTAAGAGACTCCATATAGTTGTTGACTTGCTAAAGTCACAAGTCGTGACTCGACGATAGTCGGAATGCGACGCGATTGAGGGTTTGCTTGCGTTTTGGGTTCGTGACCTCGGTTTGGGTCCTAGACCTCTATAAGATGGTTTATTAACATGTTTAGATGTGTTAGACTTCAAGTTGGAGGTGTTCCTTAAGTCTATCGATGAATTGGAAGTTTTGGAGATAGCGTTCGTCTCTATCGCGTAGTTCGGGGATTGAGTCGCGTAATCGTCTCTCCTTTGGGATTCTTATTTCCCTAGTTGTTATTCGACTTCCTAGAAGTATTTAAGCTTCTTCATTAGCCCTTAGACTTGCCTTAAAAGTCTCCCTTCATTGCTCGTTCGATTTCGAGTTCGTTAAATCGTTAGGTTGCACGTTGCACCCCTTCCTGGTTCGCCTCGAGTTGTCTCGGGAGTTCTTCGGGTGTGTTTCTGACTTGTTTTGAGTTTGGTTAGACCTTAGAATGGTTGCCCATGAGTTTGGGACCATTTAGGACATGTTTAGACCAAGTTTTGAGAGGTTCGTGAGGCCCAGCGCCCGCCCGACATAGTGAGGCGCCCAAGCCTCAAGTCTTGAGAGCTTTGCAAATGAAATACCACAGGCGAGGCCCAGCGCCCGCTGAGAGATGTGAGGCGCCCGCCTCAACATCGAAATGCGCATTCTGGGATTTTTCCCTGTTTTGTGTTTGGGCCAATTATACCTATCCTACCCTCATTAAACCCCCTCTAAACCCTTCCTAACCTCTCATACTTAACCCAAATCATGTCCTAACATTAGTTGGAAGTTAATTAAGGTTAGATTAGTGTTTGATTACCCCTAATCCCTACTAATTGTACTAGGGAAATGTCTAATGTGCCCTTCTCAATTTGGGAGTATAAATACCCAAACCCCTTTGCAATTTCTTTGAAATCCTTCATTCTTCCTCCTCCACAATACGTATTAGAGAGAGAGAGTCTCCATGGGGATTTCAAGCCCTAGCTTCTTCTCTCTTCGATCCAAGGCGATCCATCCACCGATTGCCTTCAAACTTCTAATCTTGAAGCCCTCGACGAGTAGAACAAGTTCACCGATCGGATTTGCGTTCTCTTGAGTTTTCACTCAAGCTAGGTAAGTTACTCTCTTTTGATTTTTGGTTCATTGGCCCTAAGGAAAACAATTTGTATGCTATTTGTGGGCAATGAACACTTGATATGCTTTGTATGCCCAATTTCGGGGATTTTTGGAAGTATAACTTGTTGAGAGCATTTGTAGAGTGGTTTCTATGATTGTTGAGGTATATGATTACTCTCCATCTTGTGTTTCTAGGCTTATGAGCATGCTAGAAATCATGTCCATATGTTATTTGGGTTCATTGTGGAAATATGCCTATTTTGTGTATCTTTGGAGGTATGAACTTGTCAATGCCATGTGTAGGATGAAATGTGTAAGAAATGAGACTTAGTATTTAGACTCATCGGAGTCGAAATAAGTTCAATAAAGTGTTAATGAACTCGGGTTGAAGTCCTACAACATTTGGGATTCGTTTGATTATGATTATGTTGAGTTCTTGGATTTTTAGGCTTGGGAAACAAGCCCGAATTATTTTTGGGAGAATTATTATAAACTTGAATGTTGTATTGGTTTTGGGATTTATGAAATGCGTATTTAATGAAGTGCGATATTAAGACTCAATGGAGTCATTTTAGGTTCCATAAGATGTTAGTGAGCCTTAGTTGAAATCCTTACGATGTTCGGGTTTGGTTGGTTTTGATTGTGAGTACCCGAGCATCTCGAATTGTGTCCCATTTGTGACACCCATGATATAGAGGATTATTGGGAATTTATTTAGAGCGTGCTCGTAGAGCACGGAGCATTAGAGACCAATCAATGATCTCGTGTATCCTTAAGAAATGATTATTGAATGAGATTTCTTTTAGGAAATTCAGATGAACGTACATGGAAAACTTGCGGGTCTTGGACTACGGTGTAGTCTTGTCATTCATGAGAATGGTTTTGAGGATGTCGATTATGTTCGATGGTTTGGACTATGGTTGAGTCTGGTATGCCTTTATGTATAAGCTTAAATGCTAAGCCTTGTTTGTGATTGTTCTTAGACTAAAATAATAGTCTTTGACTTAATCTTGAGTAGAGGACTATAGTAGACCTCACGTTGTGATTTATTGAGCTATAAGCTATTCTTGAATTGGTGATGACTTGAGGATTATGAATACCTCAATATGTGGTTTTTAAACTAGACTTACAAGTTAGTTGAACATGTTAAGTGTGTACAATTATGTGCATTGTTTATTGGGTTTTGTAGAGCATTATGACCTACTTGAATTGATAAGTTCCTTTATGATGGACTTGGTCCTTATTGGTTTATGCAAGTAAATATCTACTTGAGCATCTTGATTTAAGTCCAGCTGGCGTCTTGGTCGTTTTGTCGGCAATGGGACGATTCATAGCCTTTGGAAACATTCGCTATGAATCGCCGCATTGGTACCCTTTCTCCTCACTCATGTGGCAATAGTGGGATGTGGTCTCGTATTAGCGCCTAGCAGCCCGATATTGAGCTCCCATTTCTCATCCCAGGGTTGGATGAAGGTAACGAGGTACTCATTAAGAAAACTGATGAGTTATGATCATTTGAGGATTGAAACCCGCTTATGATCATTTGAAGGGCTAGGCCCAGTCCCGATTCTACGTGTTTATGTATAAGCACTTATATGAAAGATAACGTGCTATGTGGTTTATGAAGTTTATGTTACATGATGACTTAATACCAGTTTATTGTTGGTATACGATTAAGATGCCATGATTTTATACATGCTTGTGCATTATGCCATGCCACGCCATGCTATGCCATACTATTGCATTTAGTAACTTCTCGGGTCATTATGACTCACTCGTGTGTTTGTTTTCCTTAGTTTTTGCAAGAAGCTCGTTTGTACGCTGCTGGCGGCTTGATAGTGATTCCTAGAAGGTGGTCTTCCGAGCTTTAAGCTTGGATCTATTATTATTATTGTTGTTATGTATTTGTGAGACACGAATGTAAGGTTATGTAAACTTTACTTGGGTAGTTATGTTAGTATCTTATTGTTGTTTTATTTTGGGAGCCGACTTGTTTGGTCGAGTGTTGTATTTAATTAGAAGTTATTCCGTTGTCTTTCCGAGCAAGGTTTTAGCTCGTATGTTCTAGTATTATGTTATTGTCATTTCTCGCCTCCGACAACTTTAGTCGAGACATTGGTTTAGTTGTTAGTGTTTAATCTCTCATTCGTTAGTTGATTTGTCCCTCCGGCATGTTGTAGCCATGTTGAGTGGTTGTTTATCGTTGGTATTCGTTGATTCGCCTACCTTAGGTTTGCCGATGGTTTATTGTCCGCTGCAAGAATGTGGCGCCACGCGAAGTCGTAGAATTCTTGAGAGATAGTTATCTCTATGCTGCCTTTGTTTAGGATTTAAGGCTTGGGTTCCACTTATGATTTGCTTCCAGATTTTAGTTTTTAGTTGTTCCATCGCCGTTATGGCTTTACCTTCCCGTTTAGAGTTTGTTGGTTCAACTCGACTCGCACCACTACGCTTAGCGGGTGCTTGTCGTCTTTTGTCTTGACGGCACGACAGGATTCCACATTGAGTCCTGCCGGGTCGTCGCGGTATCGAGCTATAGGTTAGCTATTTCGCCAGGATAGTTCCTTGGCCTAGTTTGGGTTGGGTTTATTGTTGAGTTATTAACGCCGAGTGTTCTTTGTAGGCGATTATGTCGGGAACTTGGCGTGGAGCTAGTTCTATTATACCTTGTTCGAGTACGCCGTGGCGACGGAGGGGAGAGAATGTTAACGATCCGCGTGTGACTCCTCAATGTATGTTTGACTGGAAGACGATTCTACTGCCCTTGCGAAATTCTTGAAGTTTAAACAGGAAAGTTTTGATGGAGAGCCGATACTATTAAGGCGAAACATTGGCTAGAAAGCATGGAGAGGATCTTTGCGCTTGGGTTGTACATCGAGAGATGGTTACCTTAGCGGTGTTTAGATTGGATGGTGCGGCCGAGCATTGGTGGCTTGAAATACGAGATCATTGGAGACAAAGATGGAGTGCCTCGAGTGTGGGAAAACTTTGTGAGGGAGTTTATGGTACGGTTTAGTCCCAAAGAACTCGAGAAAGGAGGAGATGGAATTCCTAATGTTAGAACAAGGAAATATGACCGTGGCTCAGTATTCAACAAAGTTTATGGAGTTGGCTCGTTACTGTAGTTACTTGGTGCCAGATGAGGCTAGGAAGACCGAGAGGTTTGTCAAAGGCCCAAGACGAAATATCGTAGGCGCCTTATTCCATTACTACTTACGGATTACCAAGGCGGCTGGATCGTGCATATGCGATGGAGTTGGACATCGAGGAGTACTCTCAAAAGAAAATATCGAAGACTAAGAAGCAATGACGTTAAGAGAGGACGCTTGGCACCTCAAACAAGCTTAGTCAAGGAAAGGTGCGTTCGGTTGGCGGAGTGGTGTTACTACTTCACTCGAGAGACGACGAGGTGAGAGTTGACATGTAACTTTTGTAAGAAAATAGGACACACCGAGGATAGGTGTTGGGGAAAGACCGGGAGGTGTTACTATTGTGGTGACGGAACTCACTTGAAGAAATATTGTCCCAAGCTTAAGGCCAATCGATCGGGTACGGCCAAATAGCCTCGAACTAAGAGAGATGGTGACGCCACAGTAGAGTTTGAGGCGTCACGTGGCGGTTGGCCATTGCGAAGTTTTGAGACCTATCGTAAATAGGAAGGTACATTCTTGTATATATGTATATATTATATCGTCGTTACTATTATTGTTATTATGAGTATGCGATTAAATCGGTAGCTCATGTGCATTCATACATACGTTACATGGTGTATTGTGTAATATTGGTTATTTGCTTGATCGGGAATAATACCCCAATGTGAGATCGATATATGATATGGTTCGCTTTTGTGAATTAACAAGAGGTAATTGTACGTTGTGTATGGATTCTTGTTTAGTCTATATATATATAAGACTATGCTATATATAGAGTTGTGGTTTTGTGTGGTTATATATAAAGGCCATAGTATGTATATATATGAGGCATGGATTGTATGTTGATACTTATTGGTTTAGTATAATGTTTGTATATTCTATAAGGATATGTTTTAAGTAATGACTAATATGATATTATATTAATGTTAGTGGTTACTATACAGTAGGATACCCACTCGACTTGTAAGAAGGTCAAGGTTGCATTTAGAGATAATCACGGCTGCACGAGAGAGTGACGCTTCACCGCGAGTATTGAGACGTTAACGTTGTGTTAGGATGCTTAGTGTATGCATTGGTGTAGACTTGGTCTAGAGCTTAAGAAAGGATAGTCTCATGGAGTATAGATGTTACGAGTATTTCCAGACTTGTCGACTATCAGTGATTCCTAGGAAATTTTCTTGGTTGAGTGCACTTAGGTACACGAAGTTTTATGATAGCTATGATTGTTGTTTGTCAAGGTAATAGACCTTGTTACTTGGTTTGATTTTATTCAATTACGTGCATTAGTTGTAGGAAACACCTACTTGATGCATTTACATAGTAGTATATTAAATTCTCACTCATAAATTCATGTTCATTCATTTCATTAGCATGTGGGGACTTGTTTGAAGGATGCTTAAACCTTTTTATTCATGAACCTTCGCATCTCTTACGACGGAAACTTTTGAAGCTAATTCCGAGGGGGTACCCAATTGGTGACCAAAAGGCCTTCGCCGTTGGACTAGGATCGGTAAGAATTAAGTTAGAAATTGACTATACCCGCTACCAAATGGAATGGACCGAAATGGAATGAATTTTCAAAACATTTCATTAACGTGTTATTATGTGTTCTCACCCGCGATGGGAAATCGCGAGTGTGATTTACATGGTTTGAAATGCCAATTTGATTATCTTTGATTTGTTGGTAAATTGCTCCATAGGCAATTATTAATTCTTGTAACTTAGAATCTTTTGTGCTTGAATTTCATGATGTGCTCAAACAAATAGTTTCGTAGTTGAATGTGTTCTTATGTCAAGTTTGGGATTTTGCCTACATGATTGGCGTAATGTGTTCTTTGTGTATTTGCGACTCAAGTATGAGTCATGTTATTTTCAATCGTAAGTGTTGATGTCGCTTGAGTCTATTGGGATTTCGTCAGACTTTTGAATTGAATTATTATAGTTCGACCCTCGTATATTGTGGTGGTAGACTCTGAGATTCAAGTCAAGGTTGGTGGTTTTGAGATCGAGTGTTAACTCGGGATTAAGAGACACGTGATCATTGTCTCGATGTATGGTGATCGAGTGTGGACCTAATGTTGGTTTATCATGATTTAGAATTGGGGCGGGACCTAATTCTTTTTAAGCGTGGAGAAGTGTAACACCCCGCTCCTTCGTTATCTCTCGGTTTTGCCATGTGCTATACTTGCACTTCTTCCCTTGTCGATCGTTGTATGTTTGGTTTGAGAGGGTCTAGATATGTTTGAGAGACCATATTAAGACAAAAACATTATTAAGAGACTCCATATAGTTGTTGACTTGCTAAAGTCACAAGTCGTGACTTCGGCGATAGTCGGAATGCGAGCGATTGAGGGTTTGCTGCGTTTTGGGTTCGTGACCTCGGTTTGGGTCCTAGACTTCTATAAGATGGTTTATTAACATGTTTAGATGTGTTAGACTTCAAGTTGGAGGTGTTCCTTGAGTCATCGATGAATTGGAAGTTTTGGAGATAGCGTTAGATCTCTATCGCGTAGTTCGGGGATAGTC
>JABEVN020001256.1:0-25721 GCA_013146195.2 Codonopsis lanceolata
AAAACATATTTTTGATTGCTCAAATTTATGTTGATGACACCGTGTTTGGATCCACCTCCAAATCTTTGGAAAAAGAATTTGTGCATTGCATGACTTCCACATTGAAATGAGATGGTAGGAGAATTGACATATTTCTTAGGCATTCAGATCAAACAATCACATGAAGGGATGTTCATTTCTCAAGCCAAGTACTCTAAACTTGGTGAAGAAATTCGATCTTGAGAATGGAAAACATAAAAAAACCCCACATGGGTACATCAGATAAACTTAATAAAGATGAAAAATCGAGAAAGTGTTGATCCTACCTTGTATAGAAGTATGATAGAGTTCTTTGTATTTAAGCGCCACTCGTCCAGGATATCATGCGATTGTGTGTTTGTGTGCAGGTATCAAGCAAACCCAAAGTTTCTCACCTAAAATTGTCAAAAGAATAATTCGATATGTTGGTGAGACCTTTGGCATGGGTTTGTGGTATCTAAGCATACGAACACCAATCGTTGGGTTCGGTGATCTTGTGACCGGGCCGGGTGATGGGATTGATGACATGAGAAGTACATACGGAGGATGTTTTATCTAGGAAATAATCGATTTCTTGGTTTAGCAAGAAACAAAATTGTGTCGCCCTATCACCGAATCAATATATAGGCTGGCGGTAGTGGATGTACACAACTTTTGTGGATGAAACAAATGATTCAAGATTATGGATTGCACGGCGATATCTTAACCATGTATTGTGACAACACAAGCGCAATAAGCATAGCTAAAAATCTGTTCAACACTCAAGAACAAAGCACATAGATATAAGACACCATTTTATTAGAGACTTAGTTGAACAAGGCATTGTGTGCATTGAACATGTTGGTATGAGAAAACCAATTGGGCGATATCTTTACTAAAAGTCTAGATTTTGAGAGATTCATAAATCTTAGGAAATCTCTCGGTATGTGTGCCATGTAATCCCTCACATATAAAAAAAAAAATTTAGGCATATTGCATTGTTTTCTAGGGGGGCACACTAGATCAAATCTGTTTGTATTAAGTACCTTTGTGCATGAGTAATGATTCATTCAAAAATACTGTGATTCTATTTCTTCTCACCATCTCCCAAGGAAGTTGTTGTGTTTGAGAGAATCTCTCTTTTAAACCACAAAGGAAAGAGCTACCTTTCAAAATTTTTAGGATGCTGCAATTTGTCAATGTACTATGAAGTTTCGACTTGCATGGGTTGATCTTGACTAAATTGACTCCTCTTAATTGAGAAAGTGTGAAAGCTACCTAACGGAAAAGAGCTACCTATGAACGAGGTTGTAGCTTCTTTCTTTTGGGACTATGGATTTTCGAATTCCATGGGTTGATCAATAAGTTAAGTTGCTACCCTTGGTAAATAGTGTGAAAGGTTCCTAGTGGTGCATTAGCTTGAAATAAAGTAAAGCTATTTTCATAGGGAAATAAAGTACCTATGATATTTCTGGGAGTTATTGTGTTTATTTGGTGAAAGTAAAATGTGATTCTGAACATAAAATCACAGATTTTTTGGTGAATGTGATTTCCATTGTTGCAACATTGGGAACTGCAATCAGATGATCTAGACATATCACTTGTGTGTATCTGCATTCTTTCGTTTGTTTTTTCTTTTTTGCATATTTTAGACATACTGTTTAGGACATATAGGTGCAGGATATCAGCCTTCTTAGTTTCTGTCCTTCAAATTTAATGCCTGTTTTGATTCTTGTTCTCAAAGTCATTATTTTATGTGGCTGTCTACACTACTGTGTTTTTCTTCATGTTCAGAACTGGGCTTAGTATCTGTGTTTGTATATCTTATGTGGTCTCAATTTTGGTTAAGTATATTTTTTGTGTATTCCTAAAAATCCTGATCTATTCCAAAGGTGTTTTGAAATCAGATTGTGTCTTTATTGGTCCTTATATCTCTCATGTCTCAAACAACAGACTCATATCTAACTCCTATCAGGTTGGTGCGCATGTGATGTTTGAATTTTTGAGTTCCTGGTAATGTGTGTGTCGGTTCACTATCCATCATTAATTGCCAACGACTAATTACATTAGTGGCAGGATTAGTGGGTTCTTCTTGCAGGAAAGTACGCCATTTTCACAGCATATCTCTTCACAATTCTCCGGCGACTTGTTCAGATCTCAGTTCGCTCTCAAAATTTCTGTCTCCATCCTCCTAAGTTCTTCACTCATTCGACTTCAATGGCATCCTCTTCCAAAAGCCCCAAATTCACAAAGTCCAATGTCACAACAATGAAACCATCATTGAGCCCCAATTCCTCGGCAGATGTTTTCTCGAAGGCAATGGTTGTCTATCAACCAGTTCCTGAACCACTCACAGTGATTCTCCCTGGGGAAAAAGGGAATGCAATTGATGTTGATAATCCTGGCGACTTGTCCGGTCTTCCCTCCATCGGCAACCCTAGTACTCGCAGGTCCAAACGCCAAAGAGGAATTCCGGCAAATTATGATGACCCTTCTGTTGCCGATGTTCAAGCCGCAAAGAAAAATAAGGTCAATGCTGGATTCTTCAAGGAATCAGTCCTTCTTGAAAGCGACTCTGATGATGAGGATTTCGTTCCTCCAGCCGGATCAATTCCCCCTGCTCACGAGCGTTCTTTGTCACCAGCCTCTCCACCCCTTTCTTATGCACAAGAGGCGGTTGAAGATGATGATTACCCTATCCCGTCTCCAAGGGTTGTCTTCCCTTCTGAATCCTCTCCTCCACAAAGGCCATCATCAAAGGCTGCTCGTTCATTCTCAGATGATGAAGTTGCACAGAATTTAATTCGGCTGCGGCAAGCTCATGCTTCTTCGTCTGGTCCTTCACCCTCTGGTCATCCTCCGACCATAGCTGGTTCGTCATCTTCCTCGGAATTTGACGATAGTTCCGACCAGAACTATGATGCTACGAAAGGAACCCCTGCCGTTAGTGAAGAATCAGATGAGACTTCGGTACGCTTCACAAGGAGAAGCTCTGCGCGCCTCAATGTTTCTCCCATTGTTGCAACATCCAGAAGATTGAAACCCCTTGGTACTCCCTTCTCCTCTTTATTTATCTCTAAAGCTGCTTCTCGTAGGTATAATATTTCAAGGAATATCATAGATGAACGAAATGTTGTAAGTTCTGTGTTGGATTCCTACAATCTTTCTGATTATTTTTCTGTTCGAAATCTCCTGAAAACAATTTCTCTTGCTGCCCCATACCTTCGCGAAATAATTCATGAATTTTATGCCAATATTGAGAAGCGGATTTCTGATTCTTGTGATTCTAGCTTTGAGAAAGTTTTTGTGCGAGGTCGATGGTATTCGTTTTCACCAACAGTCATCAATTCTGTTCTTGGTACTCATCCCTCCGGTGTTCTTGATTTCAGTTTAGACCTGAATTCTTGTATTGGTGAATTATCGGGTGGGAGAATTTCCTTGTGGCCAGCTAAAGGTACTCCTGTTAGTACATCCCAATTGTCTTCCCTGTATGCCTTTTTGCACAAAATCTGCTGTGCAAATTGGTCCCCTTCCAAGAATACTAATGTTATCACCGAAGAACATGCTAAAATCCTGTATCTTCTTGGAACTCAAAGACCATTTGATTTTGGTCTATATGTCTTCAGAAAAGTATCCTCAATGGCTGAAACTGGCGGAGACAAAAGGTCTCTAATCTTCCCCTCTCTCATATACAGGGTCTTGCTGTCTCAAGGATACAAGCCTTCTCCTTCCACACGTCTCTCGCCTGTTCTTGAACCCCTCCATTTCTCTTCAAAACTCTTAAAAGGAGATAGGTTCGTAAATTTGCCTCTCTCTTCAGGTCCGGATGATTCCTTCATTGATCCAAGTACCTCTCATACTCCTGTTTTTCCCTCAGTCCCAGCTTCACATACTGTTCCATCCATTGTTACTCCTACTGTTGCATCATCAAGTACAACATCCTTTCTGTTTGCATCCCCTACTGCTCCCATGTCAGTCTCTTTTGTCAAAGAGCAACTGCAGCTGATCCAGAAACAGCTATCTCACATTGCTGCACAACAATCCTTTCTCACTACTTTGGCTGCTCACTACTCCTCTTGGCTGGGACACCATTCTGGTCAAATAGGGGGTGAAGCTGCAAGGGTTGGTAGTGATGAAGTTCCTGAAACTGCGGCCACTGAAGCAGCTACTGAAAATGTGCCAAAAGCTCCTGAAAGTTGATCTGCAGTTACATCCTCTCTTGTGGTTCTGATATTATGTAATGGATGGTTGATGGTTGGTTAAACACTTACTTCATTTGGAGTGCATGTAATTAGATTCGGATTTTGAGACACATGTAATATGTAGTTAATTGTGATTGTGGTTTGTTAATCATGTCTCTCTCCTATGTTTCTGACCTTCATTTCAGGGGGTGTTCATTATAATCTTCTTGCAGGTCTTAAGTGGATTTGACCAAGAATGCTCGAACAAAGGAGGTGATTGTAAGGGTAAATTAGGCATCGCCTAATTTGTTTTGTTTTCACTCTCTTGGTCAAAGTAGGAATTAATTGTTGTTAAAGATTTATTAGGTGATAGGATTTAATTAGGATTCTCTTATTAGATTTAGGTGATACACTTTAGGTAACTAAATCTTTGCATAAATATTTAGTTATTAAATGTATCATATTAGGAAACATAATCTTGCTTGATTTTCAGCTAAATCTCTTTCCTAGTAGGAGTTGTTGCCGTGCCGTGTGTTTGCAGGATTCATTGGCGGTTTGTTTACAGAATTCGCTGCCTATATGAAGTGCTGAATGTCGAGCAGTTGAGAGGCTGAGAGCTTCCAGTTACAAATTATTCAGAGAACTGTGTGCGAGAGTAACAATTTGAAGTCTTGTGTGCCGTGCTTAAGAGAAGAGATAAACAGCCCATACACGAAGACCATTCTGCAAGCAGTAATCTTCATACTCTTGGCTGCTTTTGCTTTAAACTTGGAATACAACCTTGTGTTTCCTGAAGTTTTGTTTTGTGCTTCCAGTTGGTGTGTTGTTTGGAAGCTGTTCTTGTTTGAGTCTTTCTTCCCACGTTTGTTCTAGTAGTTTATGTTGGTTTTTCGGTTCTCCAAGATTCTATATCTTGTGAGAATTTTGTGTTAACTGTTAAGGATTAAAAACAATGTTGATTTTAATATATTGTGTTGCCTTGAGGCTTGATCTACAAGTTTGATACTTGTAGATTGTTTTTTGTGTTATTTTCTGTCTTCCAAAGTCTGCTTGGTTTAAAATCTGAAAACAAAACTTCCGCTGCTATTTTCTGTGATACACTTTCTGTTCACATTGTCATTGTCATTGTTGCAACATTCACTGCAACATTGACAATAACATCGTTTCATATTGAGACTCCGTGGCATCACGTTCTTTCAAGTATCATAATTTAAAGTCACGATATCAAACTGTTAAAGTTTAATAAAATAATAAAACTTGATATACATTGTTTTTTTAAAATTTAGATTGTATCTTCGTGTTTGTGCCTATGGTACGGTGCCAATATATTTAATTTCATCAATTGAAACTTTAACTTTTAAATAGAAGGTAAGATTTAAAAATTCAGTCTCCAAGACTCCAACTCTCCTCTTATAAGTGCTCTAGCCTCTACATTGTCTACAAGAGGTATTTTTCAAAAATCAAAATTTTCTAAATTATAAGTTTATAACTGTGAATCCCAATCTATGATTTAAATTTTGTGATTGTGAATTATAAATTTATAATTGTGAATTTGTAATTGTGATTGTGATTTGTGAATTGAAATAATATGAAATTAGGGTATTTTTGTGTGTTCAATATCTTGGTAGGAAAAGTCTATTTATTTAATCTGAAATTAGGGGTTGAACCTTAAAGTTGAAGTAGTTGATTTATGAGATTTTTTTTTTATTTGTGTAGATTTCCAATTTGTGGTTGATTTGAAGGAATTTGATTTTAGTGATTATGGAGAAATTTTTTAAATGGAAAAATTTGGAATTGGTAGTATATCTGTTGATATTCAAACGGTCTCAATCGATTCCCGTTATTTCAGCTACGAAAGAATTAATTGATTTGAATAGTCTTTCTTCAGATCCGACAAAAATGAAAAAGATATTTGAATACAACCTCAAACAAATTGATGAATTAGGAAAACTTATTTGTTGAAGGGGTCTTGTCAACCCCGTGACCATGATTTCCCTTAAAAACAAATAAGAACTAAGTTGCACCGTTTTAATTCGAATTGGTTTGTGCACCCAGATGATTAATAAACTTTATTAAATTTGTGAATCCGGTTGAAAAATTTTCTACATCCGCCATTGGCTCTATTGTAATATAGATTAGTTTGTTACTCAATACAAACCAAATAATTACACGAAAGAAACGACATGGCAGCACCCCAACAACAATGCAGCCATGGTAACAAAAAGCAAATAAGGGAAAATAAGACTAGCAAAGGGTACAAGATGGAGGTGGTGGGAACTGCAGCCCGACAAAGGTACCACAAGGTGGAGGAGGTGGAACGTCAATATAAGAATTGCCGGAATATGGTGGTGGTGATGACGGCAGCAACCTAGCTTGAGTGCATGGTGAGGGAGGTTTGTGTTTTCTTCGTGGTGGTTGCGACACCAACCCGTGGTGGTTGTTCGTGTTTTTTATAGGAGGAGGAGGAGTTAGGCTTGTTATCATTCTTTTGTTTGATAACCATATTGGCTCTCTGGCTAGCTGCATGTTATGATCCGAAGAAGCCAATTGTTTCCAACGAGAAACGTCCCCAATAAGTACTCGTGCTTCGGCTGGAAGACTATTGCCTATGAAATCATTGTCTAGTATGGCCAAAGCACATAGCAAAAGTAGAAAGTGCGTTGTATAGGAAGGAGCACCCATTCTAGCAATTAATTTGAGACAGCTTTGTATTTGGTGATTAGATCAGTTATATATAAGGTTAAGGTAAAGTTTTTCTTTCAACTTGTCGGCCTGCAAATATAGATTTCATTTTCCCTGATAGGAACCTCACAGTTTGGTTCCACCCTTTGAAGCAGGCAAAGTCGATTAAAGGTCAATATTACAACACAGGTGTCATGCTGTAATGGCCTCCTTAGATACCCATATGGCCATATATAGGATGAAGTACATAAATTTTCTGTCATATAAATGCCCATCTAGCGGCCATTAAAGAGGGAACCCGAAGGTATTTTGTTAGGTGAAATCTCAGTTTTTTCCAGAAAAAAATGGTATAAATGTGAAGGAAATTGTGTTTGTGAGAGTACTCACCTAATTTCTATAAAAACGAATGCTTCAGATGGAATATTTGAAGAGGCTTTTAGGCATTATTGTGAATCTATATAAATATATCCTATCAGTTAAGCATTTGATCACTTATACAAAAGTTACAATTTTGAAGATTCCATTAGAATGCCCGAGTAATATTGGGTGGTGAGTAGTGGATGGAGATGGCCATGAGAGGACCAAGGCTACTTCGAAATGAAATACTCTCTATGTTCTTAAATAAGTGTCCCGCTTTGATTTTTTATTGTTGAGTTACTTGTTTCAAATTAATGATAATTTTACATGTATTTTGTTTATGTTTTCTAAATTAAATTATAGAACACATAGTTTGTAAAACTTTTGGGGAACAACAAATTGAATTATGTATTTAATAGTTTTAAAAAATAATATAGTACAAGTCAAATTTTCATTTCAAAAACAATATACATGATTTTAATTTATCAAGCATGACACTTCTTTAAGAATGGAGACAATACTTAACAACCTCACCTTTAAATTTATTTAAATATATTGAAAATTTATAATAAATATATCAAGGGTAAATTACAAATAACCCCCCTCGGTTATGGATTGATTTTGAATTGTCCCCCTCATCAACTGAAACAATGTAACCCCTTCAACTGTAATAATTTTTAAATTGCACCTTCAGTTTAAGCACCGTCGTTTGAATTGACGAAATTTTCCCACCTAAGATTCTCGCGACCATCTTTATGTATTTCTTTTCATAATATTCAAAATAATGATACACATTTATTTATATTAACTATTTTTGGTACAATGAGGGTATTAGAGAAACAAGAGTGAAATAGTTAATTGAAACACAAAAAGGGTATTATGGTAAAAAAATACTTAAAGATGGCCACACGTGTCTCAGGTGAGAATTTTACAACTCAAATAACAGTTTCTAAATAGAAGCTGCAATTAAAGAAAATGTTATAGTTAAAAGGGGCACATTGTTTCAATTTAAATGCGACAAAGACTTGATCATGGGGTTATTTATAATTTACCCATATATCAAACGATGACTTGGAACTTTTTTTTGTGAAAAAACATTGTACTTTTATTAAATCTTTCAGAAACTTTGTAATTTTAGCTTAAGTTGTTAAGTATGTTTTGTAATTTATATATATATATATATATATATATATATATATATATATATATATATATATATATATATATATATATAGATTCCCCCACCTCCCAAACATAAAGGAATAAAAAACTGATCAGATCATTAAAAAAAAAAAATAGAGAGAGATAAGAAATCTCTAATGGAAATAACAATTAAATTACTCAATGCATGTATGACAAAAAGCTATAAATACAAGTAATACTCACATTATTTTATTTGTTCCAAAATGCAATACGCTCTTCAGTAAGAGATAGTGCCACCTTACTCTCACATTAATAACATCCTACAAAAACATGGAGAGAGAGAGAGAGAATTTACTAAGTTTGGCCAAGAAACACAATAGCAAGCTAGACGGCGGTGAAGATATGTATTACGGGACGAACAAAGTTGGTGGTGGTGGTGATAGTGGACGTGGTGGTGGTGGTGGTGGTGGAGGTGACGGCCAACGAAATTGATGGGGTGCTTGGTTGTGCAGCTGTGGCGTCCTAAGTGTTGGAGGTTGTCTCTTCCGATTGAAAGCAGCCAAATTAATTTTACCACCAACAGAATTTGCGTCTTCTATATTTCGGAATTTGGCAGAGTAGCTATTATGTTGCGGGACACCAACAACAATAAGCACTACTATTAGTAGTAGCATGTAAGAAGGAGCACCCATTTCCAAAAGTTATTAATAACCCAACTCCTAGGCTATGCCCTTCTATATATATATAATACACACACAAACACACGTCAATGATTGTTAGCCAAATCCCCCTTTTATACAGTGTTTTCCTCACAAGGTTTTAAGATTTTAATTTTTTGTTTTTTTTCTCTCTTTAACTTTATCGGGTTTCTCTCTATCTCCCTCTTACTATTTTTTTCTTCGATCATTATAAACCGAAAGTCTAAAATTTAAAAACCATGCAATCTCAAAACTCTGATGTGAAACGCACACTATGTATAGAATTGCGATTTCAAAGAAGTTACCAAAGCAAACTTGTCAACTTATTATCGATACGAAATGAGGCATAAGGTGGACGAAATTGCTGAGATACACAGGTGAGAGTGCGAGACCTACAAGTGGTCAAGGATATTAAAGAGACGCGGTTAGTTGGTAGATCGCAATGAGTACTTGACGAGGGAGGTATCTAATTTTTGAGTTAAGATTTCACCGGTCACAAATAGAGTAATCAAAAGGGAGAATTTCAAGTGGGTACAATTTTGAAAACATGTTTTCATATAGAACCATCAATTTTTTGGACATTTCATGTAACTACAAATTGTTTGACAAATGACAAAAATTCCATTAATGAAGACAAAACTGATCCGGCATTTTGGAGGACCAAATTAATCCAAACTACGTGATGCTTTGACATCGGTTGCATTTAACTTGATTTTGGAGGACCAAAATTATTCCAGAAAGTCTGATGCCAATCCCTGGCATCAGGTTGCATTTGACTTGATTTTGGAGCACCAAAATCAATCCAGAAAGTCTGATGCCAATCCCTGGCATCAGGTTGCATTTGACAGGAATTTGGAGCACCAAAATCAATCCAGAAAGTCTGATGCCAATCCCTGGCATCAGGTTGTATTTGACAGGATTTTGGAGCACCAAAATTATTCCAAAAACTCTGATGCCAACCACTGGCATCAGGTTGCATTTGACTTGATTTTGGAGCACCAAAATCAATCTAGAAAGTCTGATGCCAATCCCTGGCATCAGGTTGCATTTGACAGGATTTTGGAGCACCAAAATTATTCCAGAAACTCTGATGCCAATCCCTGGCATCAGGTTGCATTTGACAGGATTTTGGAGCACCAAAATCAATCCAGAAAGTCTGATGCCAATCCCTGGCATCAGGTTGCATTTGACAGGATTTTGGAGCACCAAAATCAATCCAGAAAGTCTGATGCCAATCCCTGGCATCAGGTTGCATTTGACAAGATTTTGGAGGACCAAAATCAATCCAGAAACTCTGATGCCAAGTGCTGGCATCAGGATGCATTTGACACTTGACAGTATTATGCAGGATCAAATTAATCCAGAAACTCTGATGCCAAGTGCTGGCATCAGGATGCATTTGGTAGCATTATGGAGGACCAAATCAATCCAGAAACTCTAATGCCAAGTGCTGGCATCAAGATGCATTTGACAGCATTATGCAGGACCAAAATCAATCCAGAAACTCTGATGCCGAGTGCTGGCATCAGGATGCATTTGACTGCATTATGCAGGACCAAAATCAATCCAGAAACTCTGATGCCAAGCCCTGGCATCAGGATGCATTTGACAGTTATATGCAGGACCAAATTAATCCAGAAACTCTGATGCCAAGCCCTGGCATCAGGATGCATTTGACAGCATTATGCAGGACCGAATTAATGCAAACTCGATGCCAAGACGGCATCAGGATGCATTTGACAGCATTATGCAGGACCAAAATCAATCAAGAAACTCTGATGCCAAGTGCTGGCATCAGGATGCATTTGACAGTATTTTGGAGGACCAAATAAATCGGCTCGATGCCAATCCACGGCATCGATGCATTAATGACAAGATTTTGGAGGACCAAATCAATCCAGAAAGTCTGATGCCAAGCCCTGGCATTAGGATGCATTTGACAGCATTATGATGGACTAAAATCAATCCAGAAACTCTGATGCCAAGCTCTAGCATCAGGATGCATTTGACAGTATTATGCAGTACCAAATTAATCCAGAAAGTCTGATGTCAAGCCCTGGCATCAGGATGCATTTGACAATATTTTGGAAGACCAAATTAATCCAGAAAGTCTGATGCCAAGCCTTGGCATCAGGATGCATTTGACATTATTATGAAGGACCAAAATCAATCCAAAAACTCTGATGCCAAACCCTGGCATCAGGATGCATTTGACAATATTATGCAGTACCAAATTAATCCAGAAAGTACGATGCCAAGCCACGGCATCGGGATGCATTTGACAAGATTTTGGAAGACCAAATTAATCCGAGAAGTCGATGCCAAGCCTTGGCATCATGATGCATTTGACAAGATATGAAGGACCAAAATCAATCGAAACTCGATGCCAAACCCGGCATCGGGATGCATTTGACAATATTATGCGACCAAATTAATCACGAAAGTCGATGCCAAGCCCGGCATCGGGATGCATTTGACAAGATTTTTGGAGGACCAAAATCAATCAAAACTCGATGCCAAGCCTTGGCATCAGGATGCATTTGAAAGCATTATGCAGGACCAAAATCAATCCAGAAACTCTGATGCCAAGCCCTGGCATCAGGATGCATTTGACAGTATTATGTAGGACCAAATCAATCTAAAAACTCTGATGCCAAGGGCTGGCATCAAGATGCATTTGAAAGTATTTTGGAGGACCAAAATGAATTCAAAAACTCTGATGCCAAGCCCTGACATCAGGATGGATTTCACATCATTTTGCAGGACCAAATTAATTCAACATTTTACGATTACAAAACAAAATACAGTAACACAAACATGGAATAAACATAAAAATTTAATTATCATATTTTCAAACAAATTTGTCATTGTTTTTTGTTGTCCCCTTTCAAAATAAATGTTTCAGCCATCTTTACCCTATATTTAACAGCATCAATACTACTAGGAATCATTTGTCATTTGTCCTCTTAGCAAACATTCAATTAAAGAACATACAAAAACACCACAATCTTCTATGTTAGGATTTTGTTGTGGTGATTTTTCAAATCTTCCAATGCTGCATTTGAATTTAGGCTTGTTCAGATCCTTGTGTTGTCCAGGAAAGAATTTCACAAGTGTTTTCATTCTGCGTTCAACATAATTTACCTACATAGAAAATAACCAATAAAACTTAATCTAAAGACATTACTTAAAAGACAATACTAATAAAACAAAATACATTACTAATAAAATTCAAGCATAGTGCTTACATGAAGAAGGAGAGTGTGGCAAAGTATTAGGTGTCGAACCCGTGTCAACACTTGACATGTACCCCTCCAGCGTAGGTGCTTCCTAGACGTCCACTGCAAACCATTGTTCCATTCACAGGAAAGATGACCCGAGTTTTTTGGTTGCAAAAATGTGAACAAACCTGACGCAGCGAAACAATCAAATAGAAACTCTTTCAACGAGAAATTCCTTAGAACAAGCCTATGACGGCTTAGGGTTCAAGCAAAAAGCAAAAAAACTCAAATTTTATTAAAAACTGCCCAAATAATGTTTAATAGGGTATTTATATGTCCTAACAATCCAAACCCTAAAAGGAAAAGTCTTAAACAAAAAAGACGAAAAAGCTCGAAAACTTCAAAGGCCCATAACAGTACTTAAACAACTATTTTTGGGCTAAAAATGAACAGTTCACAGGGTAAACCCAATGAATCTTGTAGAGCTCGTCGAGAGCTTCGATTTGATATGCTGTGGGTCCCGTAATTCATCCGGACGCGAAAGTTATGCTCCGTTAAAGTTCTGCCGACCGTTAGGTGCTCTCTACTATTGCTTAACGGAAACTAACGGAGAAACTGTCAAACCCAACTTTCAGAACTTCGAACTCTTACCAAATGTCAACCTTATGTGCCTCAGTAACAAAAGGACAATCTAATGTTGTTAAATAGCAGAAAATCAAGAAGAAATGCGATGAAGGAGATGAAGAAGTAACCTCGAACCCTTTCGGCTTTCTTATTCTGCTAATCATTCGCAAGATAAAATGTAACACCAACAAAATTATATTTCATCAAAATATTTCAATTATTAATGGTACAACAGCTGCTAATTGCAAAAAATAAGAGTTGAATACCAATGTCAAAAGCAAAAGCAAGAAGCCAATAGGAAAAGATACATACAACAAGCTAGAGAATAAGAATAGTTGAGACTTGGAATTAGTCTCAATAGCTGACCTGGGAATTACTCCACTGAATAGTTGAGACATATCTTTTAGATATAGTCTGTACTGCTTTGCTTGCATGAGCTTCGATCGAGCTGATTAACTTTTCATAACTCTTGTTTTCGTAATCTGCAAATACATCCTGAAGCTTTAGTGCGTTATAAAGCTCCTTCACTTTTGCAACACACCCGATTCTTTTGAGCCTGATTCTCCGAATTCTTTCCTTTTGTAATGACTCTTTTAAGAGAAAGGAAATGTCAAGAGCGGAGCTTGTAAATCTCAGATCTGAATCTATAAAAACGGATATCAGAGCTTCCTCACTAAAAGGTGTTCATATGGTTGGATAAGTGAGGGGTCGAGGCCATTGGCGAATTGGGAATTAAGTGGAGTAATATTGCGGTGTGACGGGTGTTGGACGGCGTTGTTGGTGGAAGAACGACCGGTGGTGGTGGAGGCGTCATCGGCGTAGCGGCGGATGTAGAAGGAGAAGAAGCTCATGAAGAAGAGAGCAGTGAGGAGGACTAAGATAGTGAGCATGGAGGTGTCGAAAGGGCTACTGTTGGGAAGGTGGGGTGGAAAGGGCATTGATGTACTTTTTCTCTAAAATTGTATCTAAAAGATATGTCTAAAAAATAGGTGGATTTATTTGAAAACATGTTTTAAAAGATGTACCGGCTTGTAATTATTCCTAATCAAAAACATGTCCGGCCCAACTGATATTATGTCGAGATGGGTTTTAGCTAGGTTCTATAGGCCTGATGAAATTTTTGGGTCGGTCTTGTCTGAATTCAACGCTTGGCCCAGTGGATTTTGCCATGGGTTAGAAAATAGGTTAAACCTGGCCCGTTCAATGGGCTGCCCCTGATGTTTTGTGTGGGTTTGGGCTTTAGTTTTGGTGGTCCATATAAATTCCGGACTGGCCCAACCCAGCCCGATTTGTCATTCAATGGCCTGGCTCGGTCCATTGAAAGCTCTAGTTAGTAAGCATACCTTGTGCCATCAAATAAATTTAAACCTATATCATGAGCCATTTATAAGTCATATTGTTTGGTCGCATATAGAGAGGTAAAGTACTTTGTAGTACTGGAAATCTCAACATCTAGCTTTTGCTTGTGAAATGGAAAATGATATGACAAAGGATGTGATCAGTTAAACTCTTAACTCCCTAGCTAATTAATTGTTATGTCTAACCTATTACATGCATTGCTATATAATCTCTTCATTCCATCCAAAGAGTTGGTGTTTAAAAGTCTAATAATTTTGGAATATATAACTAACATTAGAGTTGGTCATAATTACAAAACTGTTTAAGCATGACTATTATAGTAATGTTCATTGTAGAGAGTTCGGTAAAGTTGAAATATAATGAAGATTGCAGATATATATTTTTTAATTTAAGCGAAACATACAAAAATAAAATGAAACGGAGATAAAATAAAGCCATAATGAAGAGTCCAGATCTTCTGTATCACTTGTGTGTACCACTTTTCATCTTAACCATTGGTTGAGATGTAATGGTTGGGATGCAATGGTTGAGATGTAATGTGATATACCAGTGATACACATAAGTGGTACAGGAGATATAGATTCCATAATGAAGGGGTGTACAAACTAATTAATGTCTCGGGTCGGGTGCAACTTCTGGGAAACACGTTTTCAACAAAAAAAAAAAAAAATCTTGACAGTTTGCTTGGTGAGGTGCTTTAAAACATTGAAGATGTAATGGTTGGGATACAATGGTTGAGATGTAATGTGGTATATCAGTGGTACACACAAGTGGTACAGGAGATATAGATTCATAATGAAGAGTCCAGATCTTCTGTACCACTTGTGTGTACCACTGGTGTACTACTTTTCATCTCAACCATTGGTTGAGATGTAATGGTTAGGATGCAATGGTTGAGATGTAATGTAGTATACAAATGGTACAGGAGATATAGATTCCATAATGAAGGGGTGTACAAACTAATTAATGTCCTGGGCCGGGTGCAATATCTGGGAAACACGTTTTCAACAAAAAAAAAAAAAAAATCTTGACAGTTTGTTTGGTGAGGTGGTTTAAAACATTGAAGATGCAATATATTGAATACTCCCTCAATCCCTAAATAATCGTCCTAGTTGACTCGGCGCACAGTTTAAGAAAAAACAATTAACTTGATTATTTATATTAGTTTAATGTGTAGTTTCCTTTAATGTCCATGTGTATGTGGCCCATAATTAAAGTAGAGTGAAAAAGTAAGGGTAAAGTGGTAAAAGTGATGTTCTAAAAAGGTAAGTTTCAAAGTGGACAATTATTTTGGGACGGACGAAAAAGGAAAGGATGACGATAATTTAGGGACGGAGGGAGTATTTGTCAGTAATGATGATTTTACCATTTTATGCAATTACGACAAGATAAATGATATTTGGAGCTCGAATTTATGGTATTTTCATGAGTTTTGGTGTTAAGATAGTTGAATGGTTAAATTGATAATGTCCATGTTACTACTTAAATAATGAAAAAAATTATTTGACAGTGTAATAAACTAAGTATATGTGATCTGACATCACTAACACTATAGCTTGTAGAAGTATCAGAAACTCAAGCTCCTTATACCATGCCTTTTAGAAAGGGGCATGTCTCCAGTAAGACAGTCTTACGATCTTAATTCATAAGACAAAGTCTCACTTTCTCTCAGCTCAAACCACCAACACACGGTGAATCGAGTAAGAAAAACTGTCCAACAAAAAATATTCGTAAGATCGTTTTAGCTAAGTTTTTGTCTTTAGAAAATATACAGTGCCCTCCCAAGCCCGAACGACCGTCATTGTTGACTTTTAATTTCAAGGGTAAAATAGACATTAATCCAAAACTATATAGGTGACATACAGTGTTGCCATTTATATTGACCACGAAATGCTTCAAGATGTTTCAAACTTTTTGTCATTGAGAAAAAGGGAGCTATTTTGAATAGCAGAAAAAAAGGGAAGTTGATTATTTTATTTTTAAACTATTTTATCCTGATGCTAGAACAAATTTGTTTTTATTCGACTTTCTTTTGTTGTTTTGGTTGTATTTATTAAAAGTTTTGCTTATTTCTGGTCAAAACCAAGGGAGAGAAGTTTGCTAATTCAAGGGGAGTTGGTAGTAATTATAATGGTTGTTGCTTATTGATGATGGGTATTTATATACACTTACTATGATTGTTTGAAAAGATAATATCACTTTTGGTACCCTAAGTTTACCTCCTTTTCACTTTTGGTACCTATTGTACACAAAGCATCAAATATCATCCTAAACGATTGCCAGTTTCATCAATTGTGATACTTTCCGTTTCCAATCTGTCAAACCCAAACGGAAGACCTGCTGTTCTAGGTTGGAAAGGCAGGGAAACTGGCTACGTCACTTGGTTTTGGTAGAAAAGAGAGAAAGGGAAATAAGGGTCTATTAGCCCAACATTTCTTCCTTAATTCGTCAAGTTTCCCCAATTCTGCCCCCTTCCCTTTAGAACCCTAACCCTAATCTCCAAATTTTGTCGATATTTCTTCAATCACTATCAAATCAACCTTGAATTGAGCTGATTAAAACCCTAAACTCGTGCAATTGAACTCACATGACGAGCAGAAGCAAGGATGCGTCCCAACCAGATTATGGTATGTGTCTTCAATTTAAACTATCTTGTCATTCGTTCCTAGATTATTGTTTGCTAGCTTATAATATCACTTTTGGTTAAAAGGGTTGATTTTATACTGACTTGGTACCAAGTGATATTAACCCTTTTCTTTCTTCAATCAGTACCAAGTCAACTTGTCTTAGCTTATTTTCATAATGACTTGCTATTATATAGCTTGCTTTCTTCAATCAGTATAAAATCAACTTGTCTTAGCTTATTTTCAGAAAATTTATTAGACTTGTCTTAGCTTAATTTCTTAAAATTAGACTTGTCTTAACTTATTGTTTCCTTATTATATTTTATGAAAATTAGTAGATATAATAGTAGTATTATTGTTAGCTTATTGTATTTTCTGAAATTGTTGTGTTAGTTGATGATATTTATTTATTTTGCTTTGTTGTAGACCCTGAATTGGATATCATTTCGTTTACAATGAAAATTATCCATGGTGGTATTATGAAGCATGACCCTAAAATATATGTTGGAGGGAGGATAGATTTTTTTGATTGGGTGGATGGAGAGAGTTTTGGGCTAACTGACTTGAGTGATTTTGTAGAGGAATTAGGTTACAAGTTTGAAATGGTTAAGATTTGGCATCAATTTGAGAAAACTATAGGCATAGGTTGTAATCTTATTGTCACAGAAAGAGAATCACAAAACCTACTTAGGTCTATACCTACTTATTAAGAAAGAGGTAAATATCTACTTAGAGCATCTTGAAATAATTCCAGAAAATCCCACCATTCCAGAAAACCCAAATGTCAATGCTTCTTTGTCTTCTAATTCATCTGATTCTGAAGAATTTAATGACTCTGAACATGATATGGAAGAGGATGATAATGAATTTGAAAAATATGTTGATTAAGATATTGAGTTTGATGGTGCTGTGGGGAAGGGAAAGTCAGTGTAGAATGAATATGTGAGTGAGACTATGATTAATAAGATGAATGAGGATGGTGATAAGGAACTTTCTGATAGTGATGACTTTGAGAGCATCTTGGGCAGTGATGAGGAACCAGAAACAAAATATCCTAAACACAATCCTAAGACTGATAAGAAACCTGAATTGAAATTGGGAACCATATATACTAGCAAGAAGGAAGTGAAAGATGTTATTGAAACATTTTGTCTTAGAATGGGGATGGTTATTAGATTTGATAGGAATGATGGAAGAAGATTAAGAGCAAGTTGTAGAAATGAAAGATGTCATTGGTATGCATATGCTGCATCAATGCAAAATGACAAATCATGGCAATTGAAAGGTTACAATCCAGTTCATACACAGTGTGGATGGACTTACAACAACCCAAGTATTAGGTCTGGTTGGATTGGAAGGACATCCATGAAGAAATTCAAAGAAAATCCAAGTTTAGGAACTAAAGAATTTAGGAATGAGTTGTGTACCAAACTTAAGGCTAATGTCTCAAAACAACAAACATATAGAGCAAAAAAGAAAGCCAAACAATTATTGGAAGGGACTTTGAAGTAGCAATTTCACCAAATAAGAGACTATTGCCTAGAATTGCTTAGGTCAAATCCAGGTTCAAGTGTGGTTTTGAAATTGTCTGATGTTGAAGCTGGTAAGCTTACATTTCAAAGGCTTTAAATTTGTTTTGATGCTTGTAAAAAAGGGTTTCAGTTATGTAGGAAGATTATAGGGATGGATGGGTGTTTTTTGAAAGGCTCTCAAGACGGACAGTTGTTGATAGCAGTTGTGGTTGATCCAAATAATCAAATGTTTCCCATAGCTTATGCAGTAGTTGAAAATGAAACAAAAGACTCTTGGACTTGGTTTTTATCATTGTTAGAGAGTGACATAGGCTTTGAAGATCAATATGAATGGACATTCATGAGTGATAAACAGAAGGGGCTAATACTTGCATTTGAACATCTGTTTCCAAATGCTGAAAATAGGTTCTGTGTTAGACATTTACACACAAACATGAAAAGGGATGGGTTCACAGGGCCGTCAATCAAAAATTCTTTATGGACAGCAGTTAGGGGAACTAGGGTTGAAGTGTTTAAGGCAAGAATGGAAGAATTGTAAGAGTTGGATGGGGATGCTTATGAGTTGTTATTCAATAAGCCTGCAAGTCAATGGTCTAGGTCACATTTTGACACTCAACCTAAGTGTGATATCCTGCTTAATAATATGTGTGGGTCCCAACAGGCACAATAATAAGCTAGAAGGGGGGGGGGTTGAATAGCTTATTATACACTCAAAACTTTTTAGTAATTTCTTTGAAGGGTACTTGCAATCTATTGAAAAGATAGAAGTAGCGGAAGACCTTCAAGTAGTTGTTCCTGTTCAGTCCGCCGATAAGGACTACCAGGTAGACCTTTTACAAATTACTTAAGTTCTCGTAAAACGGATAAAGATAATCAAAGTACTAAACATTCAAATAGCAGACAAACAGTAATGAAATGACACAAGTATTTTGAGATGGTTCATACTATAAAGAGTGCTACGTCCACCACCAAGGCAGTCAACCTTGGATTTAAATAGTGCACTATGTTTTCCACTAGATTTATTACAAAGAATATTCCTAATGGATCGTGTACAAAATATTGACATGTGTTTGGGGTCTAGGGAATTAAATATCTGTAAATACATGATATTTAATTCGTGCAGAAGTATAGTTAATGAATGAATAACAACAAGAAGTAATGAAATAAAAGTTGATGCTTGTCTTCTTGTTGTTGACGAGGACTTCTAGATCTGTTGAGGATCTCTTTAATGCACTGAGCTGTAAGACTTGGAGTTATGGAGTTTCAAAGCAATCTTTAAGTGTTCGATCGATTACTCGCATGTTGTTGTCTCCGCCTTCAATGGCGATTTATAGCAAAGTGCAGAGAAAGGATCCGTTGGAGAAGACGGGTTTCAACAAATCTTTTATGTATGCATTAAATGCATGGGGTCGATCAAGAAATTGCCTTTCACGTATATCTAGAGCGGGAATGATTTCTGAGATCTTCGAAAAGTGGGCAATCTAGATGTCAGATCTGAGAGTTGTTGCAGAAAGTAGATGACAGTCTGTTTTTCCTACTTTCACTGTTCAGGGCGAAACGTCTTCCTGCTTTTCGGAAAGCTGCTTTCGGCGGGCTTGATGTGTCAGGGAATGTTTTAGATAAATTCAAACATCGATCAGGAAGTTTGAATTAATCCAATGAGTCATTTGCTGGATAGGCCACGTCATGAGAGACCAGGTGGACACAAGGTCTGCCGTTTGTATGCTTTGAGCAGGTCTTCCGGTGAAGCTTGTGGAGAGGTCTTCTGCTGAACCTGTAAAGTCCTATAAAAAGTATACTTGGCAAAGTTCTATACACAGTTGCCACGCTAATCGATACGCAGCCCGATTAGCCACTAAAGTATAAAAGTAATGTAATGTACTGAACAAATATAAATCTAACATAAGAATCAACAATCTCCTCCTATTTATATCTGGTAATCATTACTACAAATGAGAGCTATAACCGACTATGTGATATATAATAGCATGTCTTTAGAGATTTATATATATAGTAGTGGAAGACATGCCTCTATCAAACAGAAGAGCATCTCAAGTGTAAGGACTAATCTAAGTGCATAAAAATAAGGAGATAATAGAATAGCACACAGATCAGTATGTAAAAACAGTTCAAGTATACATTTAAACTGAGTGTTTAAATTCTGAGCATGTATAGAAAGTAAAGTAACAAGAATTTAAACAAGACAATTTTGAAAAGCAAATAATCTTCTGTATTTATAAACAAGATGTTTACATATAACATAGTTTTCAAAATATAAGATAGATACAAAGGTAAAGGGAAGAAAAGATACAAAACTACCAAGGTCTTTTTCCTCCTTTGTCTGCAGCTCTTCCTTTCCCTTCGTTCTCTCTCTAGCTCTTCCATTCTACGCACGCACTGCCATCCGCATCGCAGGAGGTCCGTGGAACGAGAGCGGTAGTCAAGTTCTTCACGAAGATGACTGTTCTTTTCCATTAGCATTCGGTTGATTGATCTCATTTGCTTCTCCTCCGTGATGGCCAGATCACGATCACGATGGGCATTCATGATATTGTGAGCAGAGTCTTGAGCTATGTTGTTGAGCTCTAGAACAGGAGGGCGACCACTGCCGAGATGGAGAGTGATGGCATGGAAAAGCTTGTAGAAGAGGGAGGAGCGCATACGCACACATTCGCCTCTTTCGAGCTTCAACGCTGATCTTGACGCCCGTGAAGTCGTGTCGTATCCGCCCAAAGCGAGTCCGCACATCCTCTTGAAATTGTCGTAGAAGAGCGGCAGCTCTGGCCATTGGCTTTGGAAGCGCAAGGGCTATTTCGGCGTAGCGTAGTGATGCCGGTAAGAGCGCCTAGTCGTTCAGATATGGCGCCCACTTTTGACAAAGTTCATCATCGCCACCGAGAGGAGTTGATGCCCGGCCAATGTGAATAGTGGCTTCCTGAGATACAGCCGAAAGGGTTGTTGGGGTCGAGGAGGACATGAGCCTGATGAGGAAGAGCCTGATGAGGAGGTGAGGAAGAAATGGTTTGAAGTGGAGGGGAGGGTTGTGGGATCAACCCATATCGCTCGAATTTTCACCGATATGGGAGGATTCTGTAGGGCCTGTAGAGATCTAGAAAGAGGGGGCATGGTAGAAGAGGGATTTAGGTTTGAGTAGGTAGGTCGAGGAGGTTGTTGGTTGGGTGAAGAGCTCGTCACAAGAGAGTTCAAAAAGGAATTTGGCAGCAAAGAGAGTCTATTGGCTTTGTGGGAGGGATTGGAGTTGGTCAGGTGTGGTTGATGAAGTTGGTTGGGATCGTGAGGAAGGGGTGTATGGCCTGAGTAGTTGAAGGGTGAAGGAGGAGGAGTGGGGGTTCCGGCCGGCTCCTCCCGAGTTTGAGGCGCCTACGAGGGATAGGCTCCGGAGGTGGTGAATTCTCCGAGTAGATGATTCAGAGGAATGGGTTCTTGGTCAGGTGGCGGCAGGGTTGGCTAGGCTGAGGTAGTTGATTGGTCGGGTGTAGTTGGATAGGCGCAGAGATGGTTGGCTGGTCAGAGGGTTGGTACCCGCAGATCTCCTTTTCTTCCTTAGCGGCCGAATAGAGACTCACCGCTTTACTGGTGAAGGGCGTGAGTGTCCGGCTGGTTGGTCCTCGGGTTTTTCAAGTCGCCGCTTTTGGTTTAGGAGTGAGCGTGAGAGGGTGAGGGTGGTTGATTTGTTTGAGAAGATGGCCGGGAAGAAGATGTTTGTTGAGCCTTTGGAGGATGGCCGGGCTTGTGAAGTTTGGGCGGGAAGGTGAAGGAGCTGGGTCTGGCCGTAGGCTGGTCCTTTGGCCTTCCTTCATCTCTCTTCTCGATCCATTTGGCTCGCTCCTTCGCTTGGCACAAGATTTCTGGCTTTGTCTTTTTTGCCTTGGCTTTTGCCCGGCTCGTAGCCAGCTGCTCGCCTCATCGCCCAAGTCTTTGGCTTTTGATGGAGGGACGTGGCCACTTGTTCATCAAATTTTGCAGACCTTTGTGGGTCCTCGCTGGCCGCTGGCCATGTGCTTCCATGTTGAAGCGAGTTACCAAGATCTGCACAAAGCTTAGCCACTTTGTCTATGGAGACGCGAAGACCCTTTGCTGCCTTCTCTTGTTGTTCTCATACTCGAGTATTTGTCGAAGAACTAAGGCGGTTAACCGCTTCTCCTCGGCCACCACTATCGCCTTGCCTTCCTTCAAGGAAGAGTTGATTTCCAAGGTGTTCTCGAGTAAGGCATTGATTAGCCTTACGAAGCGGGCGCTTGCAAGCTGGGTTGTTCTTCGCTTCTACCCACCGCTTTAACTCATCAAAATGATGGCCCCCGCCTGAGACTGAAGCCGGGCGAATATGGCACCGTTAAGTTTGATCTCATTGTGCCGTGAAACATGTCATGTGCTCCACTCTTGAATAGAAGCCCTTGTCAATAAGGTGGCTTGTGCAAGAGACATCCGTAGGGAAGAGATTTCAGCATTTTCCCTTGTGGTTTTCTATAGGTATCTACGCCTCATTGCTTCCCTGTGCATGCACGCCCTCAAGAATGGTTGCTTCAAGTGCTCCTCCGAAATGCACGCCGATGATGGTGGAGATGGTCTTAGCTATGATAGAGATTGGACGGCCTCTAATCCATCCTCGTAGAGCGTCCTGGTTCATTAGCTCCATTCTTTGGTAGAATTCTTCTACCGTAAAGATGTCGTGAATTTTGTCGCTGAGGCGTAAGAGGGGGAGTATACCGAGGCGCTCATATCCTCAAGCATGCTTGACGCCGGCTATTGTGCGATCGATCAAGGTCAATGCACATCCCCTCGAATATACGCTGGGGTCTAGTGCCACTATGACGCCATGAGAGGGGAAAAGTTGATATCCCTGAAGGCTGACATCCAAACTAGGAGGAATGCTCTTCCGCTTCCCCGGCCACGCTTTTGATTTTGAAGTTCTTGCCAGAAAGAAATGCAAATAATAATTAGGGCTTTTCACCTCAAGAACTAAACAACTAGAAATTTCAATGTTTTCTAAAATTATTTGAAATTTTTGAAATGAAAATTAGAAACCCTAGAATGTTTAGAGTATTCACACCAGAGAAATGTATAACATAAGTTTTTCAAGAGAGTAAACATTGAAGGCATATAAACGATCGTTAGTTTTCTAGGTTTTTAAGAACAACAATGGCGAATCCGTAGAAACTCGAAAATGACCGCTTGAATTCCAATACGATTTAGGTTATGAAATGAAATGCAAAAAAAAAAACAAGAAAGGTAAGTTTCAAGTAGAGAGTAGAGAAGATCATACCATTGTCAAGTGATGAGAAGAAGAAATAAGAAAGATTTGGGAATGCGTAAAGTGCATACACAGTAGAGAGTATGAATAGAGAGAAATAATTTGCCAAAGGGTTTCAGAAGCTTTGCAAAAGGCGGTTCAAGGTCTATTTAAAGGCGAGAAAATTTTAGCGCAAAAAGCGGGAACTTAAGATATTTTCTAAGTACCAAATTTCATCTTTGACCCCCTTTATTGCTTTAGAAACCACTTAAAAAAAATAGACTAAGTAAGAATACCGACCTTTAAGTCTTCCCAGAAGGAGAACTTACGCCTTCCTGGCCGCCTAACACTAAGTCTACCTAAGATGAAGGAAACATTAACAAAAACTTTGAAATTAAGCAAGAGGATCAATCATACCAAGATTTCTCCTTAAATAAGCAAACCCGGTGACATCCAAAGTGGTTTTGTGAGAATGTCGCCTAATTGTCGCCGCTTGAACATATTCCAAACCGATGTTACCTTTCTCCACATGATCTTCGAGGAAGTGATAACGGATATCAATGTGCTTTGTCTTGAGTGCATCATCGATTTTTGAGACCGAATTGCCGATGTGTTGTCACACATAATTGGACAATTTGCGCCTTGATGTTGTAGTCCACTAGTCGTTGCTTCATCCATGAGTTGAGAGCAAACACAATGCTAAAAGAATGTATTCAGCTTCTCGGGTTGAGTTTGCAACTCCATCCTTGTTTCTTGCAAGACCATGAGACAAGTCTATTTCAAGGAATTGACAAGTCCCACCGGGTACTTCTTCTCGCCACTTTGCAAAAGCTGCATAATCTGCATCCGAGTATCCAACTAGATTGAAATTGTTGTTTTTGGAATACCGATGCCTAGATTTGTTGTTCTTGAAACATATCTGATGATACGCTTAAGCTTTGGCAAAGAAGCAAATGTGATTCCTTTGATTCCGCCTCGAAATCTTGCACAAACACAAACAAAACATAATGTCGTCTACATGCAAGCAAGGTAAAGAAGTGCTCGAACCTATGATTCCTGCAGATTGGTCATGTTCTCTTGTTTTCCCTTCTCATCTTTGTCAAGATGGCGCCGGTGAGACTGGAGTTTCAAATCCTTTAGTCAATCAAGACCAAATTTGATTTTCTTAGTTCCTTTTGCATATTTGGTTTGGCCGATGAAGATTCCGGCCTAAGTCCGTTGAATCAGCAATCCTAGAAAGTAGGTAAGTTCTCCCATCACGCTCATCTCGAACTTGCTTTGTATCACTCGAATCTTTTACACAAAGCTCGTTAGTTGATCCAAAGATGATGTCGTCCACATAGATTTGCATCGTGTTGAATGGCCTTTGTAAGCTGAGGATGAATAAAGTAAGTGTCTATCCTTCCTCTCATCTAATCCTTCGTTCTATTAAGAACTTGATAAGCCATACCAAGCTCGGGAGCTTGCTTCAAAGCCATAGAGAGCTTTCGAGCTTGCAGACGTGATCCAGCTATTCCGACATGACAAATCCTTTGGTGTCGTCTCAACATATACCGCTTCTCAAGATCACCATTCGTAAAGGCACTCTTACATCCATCCGATACACTTCAAGTCCATGAACGATGCATAAGCTAGAAAGAGTCTCGATTGCTCTAGTCTAGCAATGAGAAAAAGTTTCATCGAAGTCAATTCCTTCTTTTCCCCGTTTGCAAGCCTCAGCAACCAGCCTAGTTTGCTTTCGTGACATTTCCATCTTCATCTCTTTTGTTCTCGAAACCCATTTTGTGCCGATAATCGGATGATCGCTTCCTTGAACTAAGCTCCACACCTTGCATCTTTCAAACGGTTCAGCTCTTCTTGCATAGCTTCAATCCGCATGGTCTTCGATAGCTTCATCAATCTTGGTTCGAGTTCAGATACGAATGCATATGCAAACATAGTCTCTCTCGAACTTTATTGCACGGTTTCTGTTGAGATCACCAATGATTTGAGAAATAGATGATTCTTTGTTTCAATAATAGTTGGAGGAAGATCACTTGGGTTCTTCCCTTT
>JABEVN020001257.1:0-25714 GCA_013146195.2 Codonopsis lanceolata
ATGTTAAGAAATTAAATGCATGCCAGGCCGCAGGAACAAGAAGCAGTTGATAAATGTTGTTGGGTTTGCTGTTGACTGAGATGTACAACACAAGTTGAGGATTAAGTGACTCGACATACATGATACCTGTACCTTGAGCAATAATTATTCCCTATCATCCTAAATTATCTTTTTGGTGAATTTGGCCTACGATTTAAAAAATATATTTGATTTAATTATTAATATTAGTTTAATGTGTAATTTATTTTAAAGGATTAGAAGTTAGATTTGATAACAAAATAAACTACCTTTATTCCCTAAATTTTATTGGGTAATGCTAGGGTCACTCTAATAGCCAACTTCAATTTAGAATGCACCGAATGATGTGGCATCTTATATGTCATATTGTTACATAACTTTTTAATTTATAGTGGCTTGTAAAATGCCAAATAAGATAGCGCATTGAAACTTGCATCATTTGGTGCACAAATTTGAGTGCTCATTGAGTGGCTCTAGCATTACTCAATTTTATTACCAAATAAATAAGGACTCTCAAAGAAGAAGTAGGAATGGAATATTGCTGATATTTTTTGTCCAAAAATACATCTAAACTTTAGGACTAAGAAAACCAAAATATTATTAAGATTTTGTTTCAAGAATATGACTAAACTTTAGGACAAAAAATTAAAATATTATCAAGATTTTATTTCAAAAATACATCTAAACTTTAGAACCAAAAATATTAAAATAAATAAAACATGTATATTTTACCCATATACATTTTCGGTGAAACAAAGCTCAATGTCTATCGATCAAATCACAAGTTGCACAGTTTATCGGTAGTGTGGGGGTTTTATCCTTCTAGGGTGGCTCATGTAGTCTTAGGCAATGCTCTATTTCTTATTATTTGAATTCACGGTAATTTTCTACTGTATACAGGGTTGAGGTGTGACTCTTTTGCGTAAAGTTTATCGTGGAGATGATTTGTGTCATAAGTGGGCCAAGTAAGTGAGTAACAAGTTGTAAAGTTGTATGTACAGTTTGTCACGGAGATGATTTTATTACTGTCGCAAGTTGGCCAAGTTGCAGGTTGCGGTTATTCAAATTTTACAGGAAAAATTGTCGGTCGATTTATTTTTTTAAGTTTTTTATTATTACAATATTTTCTTTTAATCGAAAAAATCATTTTTTGACAAAATTATTATAATATTCTTAATTAATTGTATGTGTGTTAAAGAGATTATTATTTTTGCAGTGCATTATAATTAAACTATTGAACCACGGTATACAAATTAATGTAATGAAATTATGAATAAATCGTTCAAAAATAGATTAGGAAATAAAACTTTGAACATGATAAATATTAATACAATGAAATTTATGAATCGCGGTGCAAAAATAAAATATGAAATTAGCGAATCGCGATTCAAATTAATGTAATTAAATTCTATGAATCGCGATGCAAAAATAGATTAGAAAATTAAACTTTGAACCGCGGTGTAAAAAATGTAATGAAATTTATTAATCGCAGTTCAAAAATAGACTAGAAAATTAAACTTTGAACCGCTGTAAAAATAATACATTGAAATTTATGAATCGCGGTGCAAAAATAGATTAAGAAATTAAACTTTAACCGCAGCTGCTAAATATTATCTAATTCATTTTTTGCACCGCGATACAATAGTATAAAAAATCAGTTTATGTCATCACGTCTTCTTTAATCTCCTCCGCCGTAGTTTCTTATTCCTTGTCCTTCTCTCGGCTTAGCTCCAACTGAAAATCATTCAAATCAACACGATTCTTTATATTTTCGTATTCATGAATCAAAATACTCCACGAACCCCCCACGAAGGGACGCTGCCTTCTCGACCTCTGTGACCTGACTGGACAGGTCGATATATTGTTTGCAAGACTTGTATTATTTCAACACATCACAAGGGTAGTCCAGCTAAAGGTTTACAAGATTGTGAACTTTCATTGGCTTGGGCGTGCACACAGACCAAGCAAGAACACCAGGTTTTGGCTTCAAATCTTCCATCCAAACCTTGTCACACTTTTTGTTCCATTAGATCTAAACTCTCCACATATCTTATTATTTTCTTCAGTCTTATAAAAATAAGGACACTTATAGGACTAAAAATAAAATGAAATAAAGAATATAATAGAGATTGAGATAGATGATTTCACGTGCGGCAACGTCTATTATTGCAGTAATTTAGCTTCTAACTAATTCAGATTACATAACTGAACACATGCTTGGTACAAGAACAATTAATTAACAGTTGATGACAGTTAGTGGTTTTAATTAAGTAACACAAGTTACATTACATGTTAAGAAATTAGGCTCAAATGTAGCTTCAAATCATCTATCATATTTTCTCGTCACATCTTTATCCTTATCAATCTCGGCCTCACATGTTTTTAAAAAGAAGACCGACTAAAATAACAAAAACATATACTCTGGCCAGATACAAGAAATGTGACAAAGAGCTGATATGATTTGGGCGATTAAACGATGCCAGGCCGCAGGAACAAGTAGCAGGTGATAAATGTTGTTGGGTTTGTTGTTGACTGAGACGTACAACACAAGTTGCATATTAAGTGACTTGACATATGATACAGCCTGTACCACGAGCAATAATTATTCGCTAAGTTCCTAAATTAAGTGACTTGACATATATGTGCACGATTTAAAAAAAATATTCTTTTGAATTATTAATATTAGTTTGATGTATAATTTATTTTAAAATTATGTATATGTAATTTATAATTAAAATATGATTTAAAAGTAAGGATAAAATAGTAAAATTATTGTTCTTAAAAATAAAAGTTTCAAACAAAGATAATTATTTTAACAAACGAAAAAAAGCGAAGAGACAATAATTTGGGAACCGAGGGAGTAGAAATTGATACCCCTCCTCTCAAAATGATTTATATTTATAAATTGGTAAAAATTTAAGAAGACGATCTATTAGATATTTTTCAAAGATAAATCATTCTCTTTACCCGATCTACTATGTGTGTTAGCGAATGAATTGTGAGAAGTAAAAAGCCATCTTACAAATAAGGAGACGATTTTAAAAAGACTTACCCTTATAAATTAAAAATTAATTTTGACTTTTATGTATTTTTTACGAGCATATATACTTATGGAAAATGCTATGTCTATGAAATTTCATGGATGCTAAACATCGCACATTCGCACCTACTTAAATGGCCTATTACTATTGTGTCCTTGCGCTTTATATAAAAGTTCATTTTTGTTTATATAATATGAAATGCAGATCATCTCCCTCTATCTCTCTATTTATGCATGGAAGGGTAAAATAGGTCATGCCTATTTTACTTGTTTCCCCTTTCATAGTTAAAATATTATTTTTGTAAAATTTGTGGTTATTTAGGATTTAATATCTTTCATTAGATTTAGTTATGGTATATTTGGTATCACAATCTTTTATTAGATTTTGGTACATTTATTTGTAACTAAATCTTAACATAAATCCTAGTCAAACCGAGATTCTTGACCACTTTCATATTTGGTAACAAAATCTCACAAGATTGGTAAGTTGTTGATCTTCCCTTATTGCTAATCTTTCCTTGTAGTAGTTGGACTGCTTTGCGTGTGTGTAGGACATCGCATAGCTATAAATAAAGGAGAAAGGATACGGGCGGTTGGAGAGCTTGAGAGAGAACGACAAAAAGCCATAAAGTTGTGTTCAAAGCAAGGAGATTGAGAAGTCCGCTTCCAGCCCGGCATGCAGCTAGCTTGCTTGAAAGTCGTTAATGTTATAACATCGGCAATACATCAAGATCTGAACCGTTTTTTGTCTTCCTGCCCGCTTTTAGGAAGCTGATTTTATTTCTTCCCACGCTTGGTCTAATCCGCTTATGTGGGGTTTTTGTTCTCCAAGACTCATTGTCTTGTGAGAATATTTTGTGAGTGATTTCACAATTGTTTTTGTAAAAAAAATTAATATTTTTAGTGAAATCTTTGTGGCCTCGAGGCTAGGTCTACAAGTATTATCTTGTAGATTGATTTTGGTAACGCGCATTCGCCTGTTTAGTTGTTTATTCTTCCGCGCCGCTATAATCTTCCTAGACTATTGTGATTCTCATTGTAGCTACATTCACAAAGAACATTGAAAATTATCTTGGTCTCTCTTGTAAATCCTAGATATTGTGTTTTTTCAATGCATTCTCTTTACTTCGGCTCAACCAAATATTTTGACGGTTGCAAAAAAGTAGATAATAATCATGATGATGATGTTTATAACAATAATTATTTTACGACAATTTTATTTAATTTACTCGTATTTATTTTCTTTTAAAAATAAAAAGTTATAAAGGGTGGTCGCTATTTTGATCCAAACACATTTCGATTAAACAATTACATGAAGGGATGTTCATATCTCAAGCTAAGTATGTTCTTAACTTGGTGAAAAAATTCAATCTTGAAAATGGAAAATAAAAGAAAACCCCTATGAGTACATCCAATAAACTCAATAAAGATGAAAATTTTGAAAATGTTGACCATACTTTATATAGGAGTATGATTGGAAGTCTGGTTGTATTTAATCGCCACCCGTCCCGACATCATGTATAGTGTGTTTGTGCTAGGTATCAAGCAAACCCTAAAGTCTCTCACTTGAAAGCAATGAAAAGAATAATTAGATATGTTGGTGAGACTTGTGCCATGGGTTTGTGGTTTACTAAACACACAAACACCAATCTTGTTGGGTTTAGTGATGCCGATTGGTAGTGTAGATGATATGAGAAGCACCTCGGTGGATGTTTTTATTTGGGAAATAACTTGATTTCATGGTTTAGTAAGAAACAAAACGTGTTGCCCTATCAACAGCTGAATCTGAGTATATAGCTGCTGGTAGTGGATGTACACAACTTTTATGGATGAATCAAATGATCAAGGATTACGGTTTACACAACAATGTATTAACCATGTATTGTGACAACACTAGTGCCATAATTATAGCCAAAAATCCAGTTCAACACTCTAGAACTAAGCACATTGACATAAGACACCATTTTATTAGAGACTTGGTTGAACAAGACATTGTTTGCATTGAACATGTGGGAACGTAAAATCAACGACCGATATTTTCACAAAGAGTCTAGATTTTGAGAGATTTATAAATCTTAGAAAATCTCTCGATATGTGTGCCATGTGACCCTCACTTTTATTTTATAAAAAATTAGGCACCTTGCATTGTATTTTAGGGGGGCACACTAGTTTCATTCTTTATGTTTTAGTACCTTTGTTAGTTGACTTGGATTTGCATTCAATATATGTTGTGATTTTCTTGTTCTGATTCTCCTCACCATCTCCTAAAAGGTGTATTGAAATTGAAAATCTTTAGATCCACAAAGGAAAGAGCTACCTTTGAAATTTTTGGGATGTTGCAATTTGTCAAAGTACTATGGAGCTTAGGCTCTCATGGGTTGATCTTGAGAAAATTGACTCCCTTTAATTGAAAAAGTGTGAAAGCTACCTAACGGAAAAGAGCTACCTATGGACAAGGTTGTGGCATCTTTCTTTTGGAACTATGAATCATCGGATTACATGGGTTGATCAATAAGTAAAGTTGCTACCCTTGGTAAATAGTGTGAAAGGTTCCTAGTGGATTGTGTGAATATGCTTGAAATAAAGTAAAGCTATTCTCCTAGGGAAATAAAGTATCTATGGTATTTATGGGAGTTATGTGCTGTTTTGGTGAAGAAAAGATGAGAATTTGTACATAAAATCACAACTTTGGCGAATGTGTCTTCCAATGCAGCTACATTGGGAACTACATTCAGATGATCTAGACATATCACATGTGTGTGACTGCATTGTTTCTCTTGTTTTTTTTTTCTGCACATGTTAGGCATATTTTATAGGACATATTTTGTGTTGATTATATCAGCCCCTTGATGTTCTTGTTTCCATAAGTAGATTAGTGCAATCTCTAGTCCATTGTTAACCATGTTGATATTTTATGTGGTTGTCTAATCTGTGTATTGTTCATGAGGCCCTGAACTGGTTTATGATTATTGTTTTTGGCAGGTTTGTGTGGTTGCAATTTTGGTTAATTAAGTGTTGTGTATCCTCAAAATACTTGATTAATTTTGAAATATTCAAATTTTGAAATCTGAAATTAGTTGTTATTCTCTCACATTTAATCCTCCACCTATTTCTCATGTCAATAACTATAGATTTTTATCTCTTCATTATGACTGGTTAATATTTGATTTTTTATCTAAATTTTGAATTTTGATTTCTTGTTAGTCTCCTCACATTCCATGTAATTAAGGGGTTAACGGCTAATTGTTGTTAGTGGGTTTATTAGTGATGTGCTTCAGGAAGGAAGTAAACACTTTTCCCAGAAGCTTATCTTCCTTCAAATCCGGCAGAAATTTCATGCAGGTCTTCTTCTTCGCAAACTTTCCTCCCTCATCTTCCATTCCTGTTTTTCTCCTAAAATTCTCCATGGCCTCTACCTCATCCTCTGTACAAGAATCCCCTAAACACAAACCATCCTCGGATGTAGCTTCCAATGAAGCTACATCAACTCCTCTTTCATCTCTCGAAAATCCCCTTACTGCCATTGTTGTTGCTCGGCCATTACCTGAACCTCTGACCATGATTCTTCTTGGTGAGAAAGGAAACACCATTGATGTGGACTATCCAGGCGATTTATCAGGGTTACCCCAAATTGGTAACCCTAGCTCGAGAAAATCGAAAAGGCTCAGAGGGATTCCCTCAAATTTTGAAGATCCAAGCGAGGAAGATGTTCTTGCTGCCAAGAAACACAAAGTAGTTCCAGGAATTTTTGAAGAATCAGTGGTCATTGAAAGCAACCCCGACGATGAAGATTTTGTTCCCAAAACAGGGTCAACTCCGGTGGTTCAAGAACCAACTTCTCAACCTGCTTCTCCAATAATCGCTCCAGTCGAAGAGGAAGCCAGAGATGATGATTATCCTATACCATCACCTCGAGTAGTTTTTTCAGACGGATTCTTCAACTCAAGCAAATGAATCGTCTGACATTGAAGCTAGCTCTCCTTCAGAATCAAATGCAGATATCAATTTCTCCGATGAAGACCGAACTCTGGCTGATTATCTGGTCCAATTAAAGACAGTGGCTTCACCTAAGTCTGTTCCATCTCCACAGTCACCTACAGAAGACATGCCCCATCAATCCAGCTCCTCGGAATTCGATGACATTTCTGACAAGAACTTTGAAAGCAAAGAAGCCACACCTGTTGATTGCGAAGATATAGAAGAGGCTCCTGTTCGATTCACCAGAAGCCGGGCAACTTCAACCAATGTAGCTACATCCAAGATTTCCAAGCCTTCTGCTTCTGTGGGCACTTCAGTTGGTAAACCCTTCTCCCCTAAATTTGTGTCAAAGGCTGCTTCTGTTCGTTATAATACCTCTCATAAAATTGTGGATGAACGAATTATTCCATCAGTTGAGTTGGAGGCACAAAACTTGACCCAATTTTTCACTTATAGACGTCTGATAGGAACATTTTCATCTGCCTCCCCATATTTTGGTGATCTTATTTACGAATTTTATGCTAATCTTGAAAAGCGAATTTCCTCAACTTCTGATGCAAGATTTGATAGTCTTTCTGAGAGGGAAATGGTATCAGTTTTCATCTTCAATCATTAATGACATGTTCAACAACCCTGTATCTGGTCCTTTTGATATGAATACTGATTTGAATCTGTGTGTTTTGGAGTTAATTGGTGGCACTTTGACTAAGTGGCCTGGAAAAGGTTCCTCTTTAAGCACTTCCCAGTTGTCATCCCTCTATGCACTCATGCATAAAATTTGTTGTGCAAATTGGTCTCCCACCACTAACTCAAACACACTCACTGAAGGCCATGCTAGGGTACTGTTTCAGATTGGGACCAATAAACCTTTTGATTTTGGTTATTTTTCCTTCAGAAAAATCTCTTCTTTAGCTGAGTGAGAAGGTGATAAGAGGTCTTTGATTTTCCCTTCTTTGATTTATAAAATCTTAGTCTCCCAAGGATACTCTCCTTCTGCCACAACTAGACTCTCTCCAATTCTTGAACCTCTACATATCTCAGCCAAACTGTTGAGAAGAGATAGAATTTTGAATCTTCCTCTTGTCCATCCATATGTTCCAGTTTTTTCTATTCCTGGTTCCTCACAACCATCTGCTTCTACTCCTGTCAATGCTACTTCCAATGTAGCCACATCAGTCATCTCTGCACACCCTTCTGCACCAATTTGTATAGCCTTTATATCTGAACAGTTGGCTATGGTGAACTCTCAGTTGGAAATTCTGAATACTCAAACTACACTTCTTAAATCATTAGTTGCTCAATACACTGCCTGGTTGGCCATGCATTCTGGCCAAATAGGGGGTGTAAATGTTAGTGCAAGTGTTCCTGCTGCTGTTCCTGATTCTGAAGCTGAAGCTGTTCAGACTGCTGCTGAAGCTATAAAAGATTGATTCTAATTCTATAACTGTGGTCCTTGTGGTTACTTGGATATTCTGTGTGGTTACATATTTGGGAAATCTGTGGTTGATACTATCTAAACAATGTTTCATTTTGGGTCTGTAATTTGCTTTTAAACTGATTTGATATTTGGTTGGTCTGTAACTCCTTCATAACTGATTGGTTGGTATTGTTCTCTTAGCTTGGTCTTCTTCTTTTCTGATTAGTGCATATGCTTAGGGGGTGAGTTTATTGGATTATTCTCTCTAAGATTTGCAGGATGTCATATGAATTGATAATGGAACACTTGTTTTGGATTTGACCAGAAATGCTCAACAAAGGGGGTGATTGTAAGGGTAAAATAGGCCATGCCTATTTTTACTTGTTTCCCCTTTCATGGTCAAAATATTATTTTTGTAAAGTTTGTGGTTTTTTAGAATATAATATCTTTCATTAGATTTAGTTATGGCATATTTGGTATCACAATCTTTTATTAGATTTTGGTACATCTTAGCATAAATCCTAGTCAAACCGAGATTCTTGACCACTTTCATATTTGGTAATAAAATCTCACAAGATTGGTATGTTGTTGATCTTTCCTTGTAGCTAATCCTTTTCCTTGTAGTAGTTGGACTGTTTTGCGTGTGTGTAAGACATCGCATAGCTATAAATAAAGGAGCAAGGAAATGGGTTATTGGTAAAGCTTGTGAGAGAGAACAAAACACCATAAAGCTGTATTCAGAAGCAAGGTGATTCAAGAGTCGTTTCAGCCTTTGAAGATCAGCGCTTGTTTGAAGTCGCCGATGTTATAACATCGGCAGTAACATTGAAGATCTGGAAACCTGTTTTGTCTTCCTGTTCAGTTTTAGGAAGTTGATTTTATTTCTTCCCACGTTTTGTCTATTCTGTTTATATGGGGTTTTTTGTTCTCCTAGACTCATTTTCTTGTGAGAATATTTTGGTGAGTGATTTCACAATTGTGTTTGTTAAAACAATTATTATTTTTAGTGAAATCTTTGTGGCCTTGAGGCTAGGTCTACAATTGTTATCTTGTAGATTGTTTTGGTAAAACTTTTGCAATCTGTTTTCTGTTTTGTTGATTATTCTTCCGCTGCTATAATCCTCTCTGACCATTGTGATTCCCATTGTAGCTACATTCACAGCTACATTGGAAATTATATTGGTTTCTCTTGAGAATCCGTGCTATTATGTTCTTTCACTCAATATTTCAGATACAAAGCTTATAGTAAAATATTGTATATTTAATTAAGTGTCCATATATGTATACCAGATCAATGCTTCTCACTTCTCAACGTTCTCAATCAGTTTTATTTTTCTCTTTGATCATGAGGTTATGTTCATGGCTTATGAATGCAGCTTGAGAATTAGAACACACCAAATGCAAATGTGTGTGTACAGTGTTTGTGTGTGTCATATTTACAAATTACAGCTGGTAGGCGTAGGATGGGTGCTATGTAAGTGTATGATGAATTGTGAGCCCAATATCTTCTACAATCTTGTAAGGAAGCAATTGAATAATTCCTATGGCAAAAAGAGAAAGAGAGGACGAAAGGGAAGAAGGACAGAACCATAATTTCCTTATTGCTTGATTGATTGAAAACTGGAAAATGTGTTAGGTATAAATACCTAACAATAACGGTTACAATAGAAAAGCTAAAATAGTAAAGGACACTCACTACCCTCCAACTCTCACCCATTGACACATGCTACCCCTGAAGATTTTAGGACCTATAGAACAGGTTTAGACCTATTGCACTTGAGTCCCTTGTCTTTTCTTTTGGTTTTTTGATGATGCTTCTTACTATGTGAGATATATTAACATCCCCCCTCAAGTTGAAAGGAGAAAAGATGCTTTGAACTTGCAACTTGGCATGTAGATGATAGAACTGAGGAGATGACAAAGCCTTAGTGAAGAGGTCTGCTGGCTGGTCTGTAGATGCTATGTATTTGGTGAAGACCAATCCTCTTTGAACCATTTCTCTGACGAGGTAACAACCGATGTCAATGTGTTTTGTTCTCTCATGGAAGACAGGATTGGCTGCAATGTGAATGGCAGACTGGCTGTCACAATATAAAGGGACAGGAGTGATAGAAGGAGAATTGAAGTCTTTTAGAAGAGAGATTAACCACTTAATTTCACAGCATGTGTTGGCCATGCTTCTGTACTCAGTCTCTGGAGATGACCTACTGATTGTTGACCGCTTCTTACACTTCCAAGAGCTAAGGGAGTTGCCCAGATAGATCATTTGAATGGTGGATACTAGAAAGTGTATAGGCCATTCGACCGAGATTTGTCCAATCTTGGGAAGTCGATGTACAAGTGAAATATGAAGATCTTATACTCTAGAGAAAGAATCCATTATTCCAGGATTTAACCAAGACTATCAAAACAAGCTTTGCTTGTCCGACCGAACATATGGTATATGTTTTTTTTTTTGTTTATCAAAACATGTAAAGACGAGACAATAACTCTTTCTACACACCCCAATTTCGTACCTCTATGCTACGATGTCCTAAGAATATAATTTACAAATTAAATAAAATAAGGAATATTGTTTCTGTCACACTTCAAGGTAAGCAGGACTTAGGATGATAACAAAGGATTCAAAGGGGTGAAAAAGGAAAATATTACTTGTAAGGGAAAAGAGGAAGGAGCCGCGACACCATACCTTGGGAGCCGCTTCCTTTGACCAAAGGAGTTATTCCCTCCTTCCACTCTTCATCTTCAGCGAGCAAGTCATGCAGACGTCACGCTTCGATCTTCATCTTCAAATGAAAACCCTGGTAGCCTTTTTGTTGGTTGCCCGTCCTCGAAATCTCCTATAAATAGAGGCTTCATGTGAGAACCCCGTTTCGCGACCCCCTCACGTGAAAATTGAGTTGGTTTGAAACATCAGAGCGCGTGGAATGCACTTGGTCTCGTTGTGGACTCTAAATATGTATGTATAGAGCCGTCACCTCTATTTTAATGTTAAATAGAGAAAAACCAGTTATTCCATAAAATATATAGGTTCGGAGGCTAGGTTACGAGTTGGGAAGGGTTAGACACCCAACTCACCCTTTCGGTCTCAGTTTAGGGTTTTAAAATAAGTTAACATGCTTTTGTACTATATAGTCTAGAAGGCATATTTATTCTATACATATATACGTTGAAAATAACATTACTTTGTTTAATATTATTTGGGGATGGTAACGGCTATGTACATTTATGTTTTAAATGTTATATATATATATATATATATATATATATATATATATATATATATATATTATCAATTATCATATATAGCATGCAGACATATATTATGTATTTATTAACAAGCATCGTTACGTTATTTACATTGACTATTTATCTAATAATACTATTATTTACATTGCATACGCATTATAATATTCTACATTATTATTTATTTACATAGCATGAATATTATAATATTTTATTTTAACGGGAAAGATGGTAAATTTGGTACTTACCTCTAATAGCGTGATTGTTTGACCTGATATTTACATTGAATGCGTATTTCATATTTATGTGATGCTGTGAAATGTTGCTGTGGGTTAGGATGCTACGGGATACGATGCTACGGGATATATTGTTGCGGATTGCGGGTGTGTGTATTAGATGTTGTTTGATGTGTGTAGGTTGCTGTCAGATGGTGGAGAGGTGGTGAGAATGAGAGTGCTCGAAGGCCTCTATTTATAGGCGAAAAGTGTTGGATTAAACGACAGTGTAATAGGTTTCTAGTGCAAGGCGCGCTACGTGTTACCCTGGGAACGCAAACAGCAAAAACTTCACGAGGTGGCTGAGGATAACACTGATGTTTGGACTGCCAGATGAAGGAGGCTGATGGAGCGGCTACACTACCCTTCGAGCGGCACCATGCATGTTGGAACAACTCCAAGGAGCTTTTTACAGCCAAATGTAAAGTTTAAACATGGGCCCTTCTGTTTGTTTGCTTTCTTTGTTTGTTTTACTTATTTAACTACTGTTAAGTCTAGTTAACTGAAACACTAACGGAAAGTCATTTTTAAAAGTTATAATATTTTTATAAAATATATATTATCATTATTATATTGTAGGGGTACGAACGAAAGTTATATTTATAAGTTTAATTTTTATCGTTTAACTCCCTTTAAGTCCAGTTACCCGAAACTCTAATGAAAAGCAACGTTTGTTTGTCCAATTGTTTTATAAAATATATATTGAGATTGCTATGCCGTAATCTCACAGGAGTATAAAATTAGGGTGTCTACGAGCCCCTCAACAACAGAGTTTGCTAGTAAACATGAATTTATAAGCAAACGAATGTCGTTGATAAGATATAGACTCCCAATTTTGGGACATGCATCACAAGCAAGATGTTTTATATGATAAGTGTTTTAACACATATGTAATGCAAGTCGGGGCATTGTGCGATTTCTTCTCCACTCCTCCTTTTTTTTCTGTTTTTTTATGAATTAAAAGACATTATCGACTGAAAAGTATATATGAAAAGGAAGATGTTATCGACAAGAAAGTTAATATGAAAAGTAAGACATTATCGACGGAAAAGTAAATATGAAATTGAAAGACAGTGCGGCATCAAAATGTGTTGCGATATTAAAAGAGTCGCGGCATCGAAATGCAGTGAGGTATTAAAAGACTTACGGCATCGAAATGCAGTGTGGTAAAAAAGACATGCGGCATCAAAATGCAGTGTGGTATAAAAAACATGTGGCATCGAAATGTAGTGCGGTATAAAAAACATGCGACATCGAAATGCAGTACTATATTAAAAGACATGCGGCATCGAAATGCAGTATGGTATAAAATACATGCGGCATCGAAATGCAGTGTGGTATTAAAAGACATGTGGCATCGAAATACAGTGAGGTATTTAAAAACATGTATATTGAAAAGCAGTTCAAATGGCATATACATAAAAATGACATGTAATTGACAAGCATATATACTTATGGAAATAGTATGCATATTATAATATCATGTGTATGTGCAGTATGTACTCGTGTGCAGATATATGTGATGTGATGCATATGTATGTCATGGTCGGACCTACCGAGATAGGTTGCCAACGTACCCTTTTCAAAAATCAGACCAAACGTAGTTTAACTCTACTCGGGAATAGGATGAGTGTGAAAATATTCTGTGGTGGCTGGGCCTATTGTGATAGGCTGCCTATGTATCCCTTTTAGGAACCAGACCAAACGTAGTTTGGTTCTGCTGAGGATAAAGCAATGATCATACACACAAATGTGCTATGATGGTCGTGCCTACCGGAATAGGCTGTCTACGTATCGTTTCCAGGAATCAGACCAAACGTAGTTCGATTCTGCTATGGTTGAAGCTATGATGATGCACACAAATGTGTTATGATGGTTGTGCCTACCGAAATAGGCTACCTACGTATCCTTTTCAAGAATCAAACCAAACGTAGTTCGGCTATAACCGAACAAGGATGATAATGAAAAAACATGTGATAGATAAAAAAACATGTAAACATTTAATATGGGAAACATTAATTTGCGTATGGCAAAATATGCATATGAACAACATGTACATATAAAAACATATATTGTTTATGAAAAAGTATGCATGTGTGTTGTGGCATGTGAAAATTATGTGTGAGATTTTAATTGCACGTAAATGCAATGTGTAATCTTTTATTGTTATTATTTGATGTTTGCACAAGGCAGGGTGTTGCATTGTTGGGTGAGGATCACCCGCTGTTAACTTTGTTGATGGTCGTCAACTTCCGTTAAGTTCAAGTTTGTTTGGAGGGCCAATTCGTAAGAGAAGCATCCAGGGGGTTTATGTGCAAAAGGTTGCAAACTTTGAGGGGAGGGAAGGAAAATTCATTCCCTCTTAATCGCATAAGGCAATAGCTGCGACACTCTTGTGTCGAGGCAACGATGCAGTTGGCAATGAGCGTCGTAGGGATGATGATGATCTAACAGGTAATTCGGGCTGAAAAGACCCTCGGGTTATGGGTCTTGGGACCAACAATCCTGGTCCGCGATCTGCAGGGGTGCAGAGGAGTGTGTTGGCACGCGCATACTAATGTATTTAAAGTATTGAATTACATTAATTGAATATATAATCCTAGACATTTTAGCGATGTCGGCACGCGCATACATTATTTGTGAGGGCTAAATGTTTTGTGATGCGCAATTAATTTGAAAGAATTAAATTTTAGCGATGCATGATAAATTTAACAGAATTAACATGTATGAGTAATGCATGATCAATTCAAAACATCAAAATATTAACGACACATAACTAATTCAAAAGAATCAAACGTTAGCGATGTATGATAAATTCAACAGAAATAACATATATGAGTGATGCATGATCAATTCAAAACATCAAAATATTAATGACGCAAAACTAATTCATTTGAACCTAATGTTAGCAAGGCATAATCATGTCAAAAGAAATAAATATCAAAGATACATTTACTTAACTCAAAATAATTAAACGTTTGTGACGCATGAATCATCTCATGTGAGATAAATATTAGAGATGCATGTTGTAATTCAAACGAATTAGATGTTGCATAAATCATGCTATAAATATCAGAGATGCATTATTTAAATTAAAAAAAAACTAAAATATTGTAGATGCATGAAATCATGTCAAAATAAATAAAACATCAAAAAGTGCATAATTTAATTCAAGAGAAATAAATGTCGCATAAATCATATTTTATGTATCAAAGATGCATAGTTTAACTCACAAGAATTAAATGTTTACAGGAGATCATGTTATGAGGGATATATAATAGAGAGGGGAAATTTAATTCAAATGAATTAAATACTTCATATGTATAAATCATATTAATAAGTATCAAAGATACATAATTTAGCTCAAAAAATAAATATTTGCAAAAAATCATGTTTGTGAAAAAACAAATATCAGAGATGCATATATTAACTCAAAATAATTAAATATTGTATAAATCATGTCATTAGAGATAAATACAAAAGATGAGAAAATTAATTCAAAAGAACTATATATTGCATAAATCAAAGCTAAGTAAATGTTGGAGGTGTGCAGTTAATTTGGGGGAGACACCAAATGATGTATATGCAATAATTTTGACTGACACTGGACCAAACAAATATACACAAGTATATATATATATATATATATATATATATATATATATATATATATATATATATATATAAGAAACAAATTTGTTTTATTTTATTTGGGAAAAATTATTTCTTGCCATTTATTATGCACACTGTATTTTGGGGAAGCAGGGGCTTGTGGGCAACTGCTTTGGTTGTTGAGTGAAATGAGCGATAGGAATTATTTGGCTGATGAGTTGCTATCAGACATGTTCATATAAGTGAGTTACAAATGTAGCCTATAGATAGGTTTTAGGTTTGGTAAATTGTTGGGTAGAATGGTAGAAAAGTTGGAGGTCAAAGGATGCTGCTTCTGGAGGGAAAGTGCGGCTCCTTTAGGAATCAAAGAAGGTGCGACTCCTTATCTGGGTTGAGCATTTTTCTCATTGTTAATTTTCTAGATATTATCTGGGTAATCGTTCATTTGGCAAATCAAACGATTTTATATGTATACAAGCGTACATGCATAAGTCATCTTGGCTGGTCTTCACAGGACGACTTTATATCTACCATATAGGACCCTACAGAAATTTGGTAGGGAGCAAGTTATACCACACCGAGATCGTCCCCTTATGGGATTGCAAGGCTGTGAAGGCGACATTCTGGAACTAATCCATGATCTGTGGTGTCTGAGTGAATCTAGACGTACCACTATTTATGTGCTCTCAGAGAACCTACTGTTGTCTCGTATTTATCTCAACTGGGCTGTTGTGATGTTGGAAGATCATTCCCGCATAATCAGGCGTACTCTTCGGGTTATGTTGGAGCGTCTATTTACAAATGGGATGGACGCTCGCCTGTTAGAGATTAGTGAAGATCTGAGGATTTGGGGTCCTTCTATTCCCGTGCTATTACGTCGGTCATCCCGTCATTTCCTGGAAGGGTATGGTGATGACAGTGCAAGTCCTAGCAATGTAAAGAGACTCAGTAATGCTGTGTGGTAGAGTAATACGGCCAGGATAAATGATGGTGCAAGACCTAGTAATACTACAGGACCTGATAATGGATATGCTAAGAGTAATGAAGGTAGCTCATTGCCTCCTTCTGAGGATGATGCAGAAGCATCGAGGGTTCCTAACAGAAGTGTTTGGTCTCGCCTGTGCCATCGATGATAGATGGGCATTTGATTATCTGGGACGTTAATGACTACCCTGGGGGTTCCATGTATGGGTTAAGTGTTTAGGGAATGTTAATGACTATGCCAGTTGTTCCTATCATGTACTCAATGGTTGCCAGTAGTGGACCTTTTATAATATTTATATTTTTATGTTTTATTTTATGTTTTGTCATGGTTTTTCTTCTCGTTGGTCAACGACCTGTTGTATTACGTTGTAGCAACATTTGTAATGTACCTCTGTTGTGAAGAAGGAGTCTTCTGTGTATGAAAGACTGTTCCCTATTGTTGTTGTAGAGGGTTCCAATCTTAACTCTTGCACTGACGCCGCAGTACTCCGTGGTAAAGGAGAAGCCTTCTATGTATGTTAGACCGTACCCTTAGGCTGTTGTTGTCGAGGATTCCAATCTAAACTCTCGTAGTGATATTGTGATGTTTATGTGGTTAAGGAGGAGTCTTCTATGTGTATTAGACCGCACCCTTAGGCTTCCTAGGTTCCTCGGTGAGAGGCTCAGGTCTACGTAGTTCTTGCTCTATATGGGAACTAGTTTGCTGAAGACCTGTGCTGTAAAAAAAAACTGCTCTCGTTGAAGACTGTATACAATACGTTGGTAGACTGTATGTTGTATACTGTACGCTGTAGACTATACATTACACGTTGTATGTCGTATGTTATATGATGAAGACTATGCGGGAGACTTATTCTCTCTTATTTTCTCCTGGTTTTTTTTTTACGTTCTCTTACTTTTGCATATGCCGCCCTTGCGGATTTTTTGACCTAGCGAGGCCTTATTTCTCCTTATGTTTTCCTTCTTTTTTTTTTGGTTTGCTCTAAATTTTGCCAAGGCCGCCCTTTCCGGTTTTCAACCTAGCGAGCTGAAGAGAAAGATAAAGTATTTGAGCCAATATGGTATGCTATATTAGCACTACTTTAGCTTATGCATAGTTTCGTTTGAGCTGATCCATGTTGAAGGGTTGAACTAGAACTTCCCCATCTTGGTTTCTAAGGAATACTGTGCCTCCTGACTGTATGTATATCACTAGGTAAGGACCCATCCATGGAGATTTCCACTTTTGCCTACTATCGATGTAACTTTGGGGTTTCCACTTCCCCATCTTGGTTTCGTTGAATGCTCAGGCGATTCTTCTCTGATACGCTCGAGTATGTTCTAAAGCCAATAGTAGGCGCTCATCTATGAGAGCTAACTCATCATGTCATTGTCTGAGACAATCAATCGTGGCTATGTCTGCTTCCATCATTACTTTTAACGAAGGAATTTCAATCTCAATTGGCAATACGGCTTCCATGCCATAGGCTAGGGAATATGGCGTAGTCCCAATAGGTATGCAAACCAATGTGCGGTATCCCCAAAGGGCTAATGGTAATTTATCAGGCTAGTCCCTTCGGGTTCCAGCCATGTTTCTAACAATATTTTCAATTGTTTTGTTGGCTGCTTCGATTGTTCCATTGGTTTGTGGTCGGTAAGGTGAAGACTTGTGTCGCTGTACTTTGAATTCATCTAGCAAGCGATTAACTTCTCCTTTAAAGTGTTTACCATTGTCGGAGATTATCTCAAACGGTACCCCATATCTGTATATGATGCTGGTTCTAATGAACTATGCCACTTTTTTGGCGTTCAATATTTTGTAAAAGGCTGCTTCTACCCATTTGGTGAAACAGTCGATGGCCAATAAAACATATTCATAACCGTTTGATCCCTTGAGGTGGACTTGCCCTATGACGTCGATTCCCCACAATAAAAGGGCCAAGGAGAGATAGAGTTGTAGAAAATATATGGAGGCACATGCTGCAGGTTAACGAAACGCTGGCATTTGTTACAGTGGCATACCCACCGAATGTAGTCGGTTTCAAGCGTACACCAATAGTATCTTTGTCTGATTGCTTTCTTCGACAGCAAATGCCCATTCATGTGTGGTCCACAAGTTCCACCATGCAACTGATCCATGACCTTTCTTTCTTTTTTTTTTTTTTGCTTTTGTTTTGTCTATACATAAAATGTTTAGACCCCGATAATGTCTTTTGTAAAGGCTGTCTCCACTGATAACAAACTGCGCAGCCCATCGTCGAAGAGCCATTCTTCCTTTTTTTATCTAATTATTCTGGATATTTGCCATTTTTCAGCAAATTTCAAATGTCCAAATACCACGACTCAGTATCTGTTTCTGAAGCTGTGCTGATTGTGAAAAAGTAGGCAGGTGTGACCTTTTTTCCTACTACAAAAGGTCGTACTATTATGTCTGATGGAACTTCGACCAATGAAGCTAAAGTTGTTAATGCATCTGCAAATCTGTTTCTATCTTATGGCAGATAATGAAATGATATGTCATCAAACTCTTGGGCCAGAGTGGTCAGACAAGTATGATAAAGCTATATGTAACAGCCCGACCCGGACTCCAATACAAAATCCCAAGGTCGTGCCGTCAAGACAAGGTAAAAGATGGACAAGCACCCTCTAAGCGTAATGGTGCGAGTCAAGAGTTGAACCAACTAGCTCAAGACAGGAATGTAAAGCCATAACGGCAAAACCGAATAACCAAAACTAAAATCTGCGGAAGCAAATCATAAGTGGAACCCAAGCCTTTAATCCTAAACTAAGGAACGCAAGGCTGAGAGATAACTATCTCTCGACAAATCTACGACTCACGTGACGCAACATTGCGCATGGGCAACAAACCATCGGCAACCAAAGGCCGGCGAACCAACAAGAACCCAACCTGATAAACAACCATTCAACGGCTAAAACATGCTGGAGGGACAAATCAACTAAAAGAATAAGAGATTAAATACTAGACAACTAAACCAAAATCTCATGACTAAAGTCGTCATAGATGACAATAACAACAACACTAAGATACGCGAGCTAAAACCTTGCTCGGGAAGACAACGGAATAAACTTCTAAATAAATACAATAGCTCGACCAAACAAGTCGGCTCCCAAAATAAACGACAATAAAATAATAATTTAACTACCTAAGTAAAGTTTACATAACTTTACATCCGTATCTCGCAAGATAATAAATACAATAACAATAATAATAATAACTCCAAGCTATTGCCCGGAAGACCACCTGCTATCCAACAAGCACCTGAAGCTGTAACGCGCGCTAACGTGCTTACTGCAAAAACTAAGGAAAACAAACACACTGAATGAGTCATAATGACCCGGTAAGTTACTAAATGTAAATGTATGGCATAGCATGGCGTGGCATGGCATAATTCACAAGCATGTATAAAATCATGGCATCTTAATAGCATACCAATAATAAACTTGTATTAAGTCACCAAGTAACATAAACTTCATAAACCACTTAGCAGATTATCTTTCATATAAGTGCTTATAGTAAGCCACATAAGGGATAGAGAAGATACCCAAATAGTGTCGTTGTGTTGCTCCTGCAATACATAATGTTATACTTTATCGTGCCACATCGATGCTATGTGATTACACCGACTTTCATCGAGAACCACTCGATTTAGATAGCAGCCAATGACGCACATATTGTTACGGCCAAAGGGGCTACTTCCCCATTGCGGCCAACAATGAAGGGGTGTGTGAGGTCCCAGGTACGGCGATCCATAGCGAATACGAATCTTACGATTCGTATAGGCGATGTGTCGTCCTACCCTGACTTATAAAACCAATCCAAATAATGCTAGTTGTACTTTTATGCAATGCACAAGTAGATATTTACTCGCATGTTCAAACAAGAATCAAGACCGATCATAGCGGACATATCAAATCAAGTAGGTCATAAAGCTCTACACACCAATTTAACAATGCACATATTTGCACATAGTTAACAAATCCAACTAACTTATCAGTTTAGTCTAAGAACCGCATATTGAGGTATGCATAACCCTCAAGTCACAACCCAATCAAACGTAGCATATAAGCTCAAGAAATCACAGTATGAGGTCTACTATAGCCCTCTACTCGGGATTAAACCAAAGACTATTTAGTCTAGGAACAACCATTAATCAAGACTTAGTATCTAGTCTATTCATAAAAGCATAACAGACTCAACCATAGTCCTAACTGTCGTATATAATCGACATCCTCAAAGCCAATCTCAAGGGTACCAAAACTAAGCCGTAGTCATATCCTCGCAAGTGCTTTCATGTGCACGCGACCAAATTCCCTAAAAGAGACCTCATTCAAAATAATCATTCCTTAAAGTAATACAAGATCATAGGTTGGTCTCTAATGCTCCGTGCCCTAACGAGCACGCTTTAAATAAATCCTCAATAAGCCTCTATATCGTGGGTGTCACAAATGGTACACAATTCAAGATGCTCGGGTACTCACAATCAAACCAACCCAACCCGAACATCGTAGGATTTTAACCTAAGGCTCACCAACATAATATTGAACCTAAAACGACTCCATTGAGTCTTAATATCACACATCCTTAAATACCTATTTCATAAATCCCCAAATTAACACATCATTCCAAACTATAACAATTTTCCCAAAAATCATTCAGACTAGATTCCTAAGATTTAAAATCCATAGAACTCAATATAATCATATACCCATTTTATAAATCACATAATTTCAATTAAATGGTCATACTCATATTACCTAGTGAGATCACACATCCAAATTCCCAAACTTATGCATACTTTCATAATAAACTCAAATAAAATGTATACATGATTTCTAGCATGCTCACAATATTAGAAACACAAGATGAAGAGTAACAATATACTTCAACAATCATATAAGTCATCCTACATATGCTTTTGACAAGTTCAAGCTCAAATCACAATTAAAATCACACAAAGCAAGTATGTGTACTCATTGACCTCAAATAGCATAGAGTTTGTTTTCCTTAGGATTAATGAGTACAAAATCAAAAAGAGAAGAAGTAACTTACTTGTATTCTACACCCAAGAAAGCAAATGAGAAATCTGTTCGGAAGGAAATGATCTACTCTTCAAGTTCTACACATTTTGTGGAGGTGGCTTGAGCAAATGAGTGAAGGATCATGGAGGATGAAGAAGATAGCTTCAAGAAGCCATGGGAGAGCTTGAGAGAAGATGAATTTCGTTCTTGGAGAGTGAGGGAGAGAAATGAGGTTTCTACAACTGATTTGTGGCTTAAGAATGGTCAACAAGTGAGTGGGACAAGTGTCAAGACATCGTGGTCTCTAAAAATCTGATTTTTGGCTTGTTTAATTGATCACTAAAGCACTCTTAATACACTCTTAAAACTTGTTAGAGATGTTAGGACATAAGTAAGGAGGGTTAGGGAGGTTTAAGTGGGGTTTAGAAAAGGTTTTGAATAGGTGTTTAGGAGCAAAATTCGCAAAACAGCAAAACAGAGAAAAATTCCGTAGGTGCAACCAGCACTTGAGGCGGGCGCCTCACATAAGGCCAGTGGGCGGACCTGGAGCTTATGTTCATTTTGCAATGCTCTCAAAGATTGTCCATGAGCTAGTGATCAAAATTGATGCGAGCATGGTCCAAACCCTTGAACTTGGTCTAAACATGTCCTAAATGGTCCCAAACTCATGGGCAACCATTCTAAGGTCTAACCCAACTCAAAACAAGTCGCAAGCACACCCGAATAACATCCGGAACAAGGTAGAACAAGGCCGAGAACTCAACGAACACTTCGCACGACGAAATACAAGCAATACGAGCAACGAGGGAAATTGCTAAGGCCAAAACAAAGCAATCGAACCGGCGATTCAACAAGCAAGCATACATGATTCTAAACATGTTAAGAGCTTCATGAATGACTTAAGGAACACCTCCAACTTGAAGTCTAATACATCTAAACATGTTAATAAACCATCTTATAAAGGTCTAGGACCAAACCGAGGTCACGAACACAAAACGCAAAGCAAACCCTCAATCGCTGCCGCATTCCGACTATCGCCGAAGTTACATTTACTTGTGACTTTAGCAAGTCAACAACTATATGGCATCTCTTAATAGTGTTTTGGTCTTAATGTGGTCTCTCATACATATCTAGACCCTTTTTCAAGACAAACATATAGTCGACAAAGGAAGAAGTGCGAGTAAAGCACGCAAACCGAGCTAACGAAGGAGCGGGGTGTTATACTCTCTCCACCTTAAAAAGAATTCGTCCCGAATTCTAAATCATGCTACAACCAACATTAGGTCCACACTCAACCACAATACGCACGAGGTTCAAACTCTAATAATCCAAATTCAAAAGTTAACCAACTCTCAATAGAAACAACAACATCAACACTTACGATTGAAAATAGCATGACTCATACTTGGGTCACGGATACACATACAAACGACACTATGCCAACCAAGTAGGCAAAATCCCAAACTTCAACATAAGAACACATTCAACTACCGAAACTATTTGTTTCGGGGCACAACGTGAAATTCAATCACAAAAGATTCCAAGTTAAAATAAATAGTAATTGCCTATGGAGCAATTTGCAAATTAGAGATAATCAAGTCAGCATTTCAAACCATGTAAATCACGCTCACGATTTTCCCATCGCGGGTGAGAACATATAAGAGCACATTAATGAAATGTTTTGAAAATTCATTCCATTTCAGTCCATTCCATTTGGTAACGGGTATAGTCAATTTCTAACTTAATTCTTACCAATCCTAGTCCAACGACGAATACCTTTTGCTCACCAATTCAGGGTACCTACTGAATTAGCTTCAGAAGTTTCCGTCGTAAGGATGCGAAGGTTCATGAATAAAAAGTTTTAAGCATCCTTCAAACAGTCCCCTATACTAATGAAATAAATGAACAGGAGATAATAATTATGAAATGAGAATTTAGTATACTACAATGTAATGCATCAAATAGGTGTTTCCTACAACTAATGCACATAATTGAATAAAATCAAACCAAGTAACAAGGTCTATTACCTTGGCAAACAATAATCATATCTACCACAAAACTCGTGTACCTAGTACACTCAACCAAGATAACTCGTTAGGAATCACAAGGAATCGACACGTCTACCGATACTCATAACATCTACACTCCACAAGACTATCCTTACTTAAGCTCTAGACCAAGTCTACAACCAATACACACCCTAAACATCCTATCACAACGTTAACTTCTCAATACTCGCGGCGAGGCGTCCTACACTCCCGTGCAACCGTGATTATCTTCTAAATCGCAACCTTCAACCTTCTCACAAGTCGAGTGTATATCCTACTCGCATAATAACCACTAACAATAATATGGTATTATATTATTCATTACATAAAACATATCTTTATAGAATATACAAACATCATACCAAACTGATAAGTATCAATATACAATTCATACTTCATATATATACATACTATGGCCTTTATATATAACCACACAAAACCACAACTCTATATATAACATAGTCTTATATATATAGACTAAACAAGAATCCATACACAACGTACGATTACCTACCGGTAATTTACAAAACGAACCATATCATGTATCGATCTCAGATTGGGGTATTATTCCCGATCAAGCAAATAACTAATATTACACAATACACCATGTAATGTATGTATGAATGCACATGAGCTACCGATTTTATCGCATACTCATAATAACGATAATAGTAATAATGATATAATATATACATATATACAAGAATATACCTTCCTATTTCTGATAGGTCTCAAAACGCACAATGGCCAACCGCCACGCGCGCAAAGCATCGGCCAAACTCTAGGCGACCGACCATCACCATCTCTTGGAGCCACCGATTGTTGACTAGTACTCCTGCATCGACTAACTCTCCTCCTCGGAAATCTTTACGAACATGATCACCGCCACAAACAAAGCATTTTCCTCGTTGTACCCCAAGACCTATCCCTGCGGTGTCCCGTCCTCTGGCAAAGTTACATGTCAACTCGTCACCTCTCATCTCCGAGTAGAAGTAGTAACCCACCCGGCCACCCGAACGCATTCCTTTCCTTGACTAATCGCTTGAGGTGCCGATGCCTTCTCTTAACATCATTGCTTCTATTAGTCTTCGATATTTTCTTTGAGCGCATTCTCGATGTCCAACTCCATCGCATATGCACGATCCACGCCCCTTGGTAATCCGTAGTCGTAATGGAATAAGCCGCTTTACGATATTTCGGCCTCAAGCCTTTCACAAACCTCTGCCTTCCTAGCCTCATCCGGTACTGGGTAACCACAATAGCGAGCCAGCTCGCAAACTTTGTTGAATATCGAGCCACGGTCATGTCTCCTTGTTCTAACACTAGAATTCCATCTCTTCTTTCTCGAATTACTACCTGACTAAACCGCACATAAACTCCACAAAGTTCTCCCACACTCGAGGCACTCCATGCCGATTTCCAACGATCTCGAATTCAAACCACCAATGCTCTACCGCACCATCCAATCTAAACATCGCTAAGGTCACCATTTCTTCCGATGTACAACCCAAAATTGCAAAGATCTTCTCCATGCTTTCTAGCCAATGTTTCACCTTAGTAGTATCCTGGCTTCCATCAAAACTTTCCTGCTTCAACTTCAAGAACCTTGCAAGAACAATAGAATCGCCTTTCAATCCAAACATCTGGCTGAGGAGTCACACGATCATTAACATTCCTCTCCTCTCGCCGCAACGAGTTGTATCCGATCTGCATCTGCTAGAACTAGCTCCCGCCAAGTTCCTAACATAATACACCTACAAAGAACACTCAAGCACAACTCAACAATAAACCCAACCCAAACTAGGCCAAGGAACCTATCCCGCGAAATAGCTAACCTATAGCTCGATAAGTGTAATGTACCGACCTGACTCAATGCGAAATCCCAAGGTCGTGCCGTCAAGACAAGCTAAAAGATGGACAAGCACCCTCTAAGCATAATGGTGCAAGTCAAGAGTTGAACCAACTAGCTCAAGACAGAATGTAAAGCCATAACGGCAAAACCGAATAACCAAAACTAAAAATTCAAGCGAAGAAATCATAAGTGGGAACCCAAGCCTTTAATCCTAAACTAAGCGAA
>JABEVN020001258.1:0-25725 GCA_013146195.2 Codonopsis lanceolata
CGACCCGACCGGATCCCAAGGCGAAATCCCAAGGTCGTGCCGCCAAGGAAACAATTAACAACAACAAGTAGCAAATAATGGGTAGGGCCATAACGGCGATACACCGACAACTCTAAACACATGCGAAGCGAAATAAAATAAAAACAGGTGGCGCCCGAGCTAACAAGCTCAAACTAAAACAACCAAAGAGATAATTAATCTCTCGGTCCAAAAATTCGACTCGTGCGCAACATTGGGCACGTAGAACAAACTCCCCGTTATGCAATTCAATATAGAGCATAAAATATAAACCAAGTCATCGGCGAAATTACGGCCGAACCCAACATTAAACTAAGTCTAAGACTCTAGTCTAACAACTCAACGGCTAAAAACATGCCGGAGAACAAACATAATATTTAACTAGCAATATATCATGCTAAACATATTCACCAATAAACCAAGCGCGACTAAAACCAGTCGGCTACCAACAACATAAGTACTAACAAATATAAGTACTAACAACCAGAAACATATGGAAGTTTAACTACCAATATACATCAAGCACGACTTCTACTTGTCGGCTACCAAAAGAATAAACTAACAACATGATTACATCATTAAATCACATTAAGGTTTGCTACCCAATCATGAAGTTTACATAACTTCATCATCCCAACGACCTCACCAAAAACAAAATGAACAACTATGTAGCAACCTTGCCAAAAGAATCCCTTGCTAACGTAATCTTCGATTTACTTGGATCCGCTCGGCGACTCGGATCTAGGGAAAACAACCAACAAATAAAAGTAAGTCACAAAGACTTAGTAAGTTACTAACCATAACTTCCTACCATGGCATAATGCTCAATCATAAAATACATCATGCTATCGTCATGAAATAACCTTATACAAACTCATGTTATGGCATCTATGCTCAACATTAACAAAACATGTTATCATTGTAGTATAACATCTCACTAAAATCCATGTCAAGACAATTATATGCTTAACGATCATAATTCTTGTTATTGATATAACATAGCCTTCCGATGGGTTACATGTCAAGGCATATAAACTTAACAACAATAATTCACGCTTTTAACAAAATGCCATATCCGAATAATATTCATGATAAAGCATATTAGCTTAACAACAGTAACTCATGTTATTGTTATAACATAGCCTTCCCATACTATTCATGTCAAGGCATACAAACTTAACAATAATGATTAATACCTTTGGCATAAAACCACATTCCAATAATACTCATGTGATAGCATACATGCTTACAACATTAATCAATATGTTATCTATTAAGTATAACATGTAAGAAACCAAAACAAACATCATATCATATCCAATTCACCAAGCACGTTATTCACTTAAGCACTTGTGAAACAATTCATGTATAAGGGATATGATACCATTACCCAAATTCCTCGGCGTGTCGCTCTGCAAAAACACGTGCAAAACCTTTATGTGCCCTCGATATCCCTCTCGTAGATATCGGCGTCCCGAGCGATCTCCGCTCGAGTTCCATAGTTATCAAAGTCATGTGTATTACTACAACTAAGATAAACTACTTCCCCACCGTGGCCATCGATGGAGGGTGTGTGCAAACCCGACACGGCGATCCATCGCGATCACGAATCTCACAATTCGTGAAGGCGATGTATCGTCCCACCAAAACTCAACAAACCGACGCCGGTGGACTCAAAACCCAAGCACAAGTAATATATACTCATATGCTCAAAACAAGTAGGTAAACACTCTACTATCAAACTAGTCATGCAATTCATCCACAACTAGCATAAACATCACAACCGAGAATCATATAAGCTCTCATAATCAAGTGTGCTTCACACACTTCAAAACTTCTTGGAGGCTCGACCTCCATGAATTCTACCCAAAATTCCGTAGGACTTAAAATTATAGTTCCTAGGATTCATACTAACCCAAAGGTTAACTCCGTTGAGTTCAATCTAAGTTTTCGAAAATTCAAGGAATAGAAGCTTAGGCTTCATCATTCCCATAAGTTCATAACTGTCGCCAAAACTATAACCCCAATATTCAATAAACTATCATAAACCCCACAATTTACTTAACAATGCAACTTAGAATAAATTGGCCATCTTGTGCATAAATTCATTCAAGTCACCATACCAATCATAATCTTCAAATCATGATTAAATTATACAACATGGTTTAATATACTCTCTTAAACATGTATAATTCAATAACTAGGCTTACAACTATGTTCAACAAGCCAAAACACAATTTGGGGAAAATCCTTCCAAGCATCTTCGTCATTTAAGCTCAATACACATAACCGATTCATATAGCAAAGTTTAATATACTCTATTAAGCATATAAAACATAGTAATCAAGCTCACATCATCTATTTGCAAGCTAGAACAAAATTAGGGCAAAGCACCCTCCAAGTATCTCAACCAAATTCACATCAATCCACATGAACAATCAACATAATCAAGTTCAATAGGCTAGTTAGAACATGAATTTCACATAGACATGGTCTCACATAGGCCAATCAAGTTCTATCATGAATTGGAAATCCTAGGGTTCATGCATCTTCTAGAAACCTAACAATGGCTTCCATTGACCCCAAATAGCATCAATGGTTGTTTCCCTAGGGTCAATGGAGCCTAAAAAGAAGAAGAAGAAAGGTAGGAACTTACAAAACTCAGCCCTAACAAATTTTCGAGATTACAAGAGGGGTGTCTTCTCCTCAACTCTTCTTCAATCTTGTAGGTAGAATGGGGAAGAAGAAGACCCTAGCAATGGCTTCCAAGCTCAGCCCTTTCAAACCCCTAGAATCACACACCTCAAGCCCTCTCTCAAGCTCCTTGTTGAGTTAAGAGAGAAGGGAAAGTCGAATTTTTTGGCCGAACAATGAGAGAAGAATGCGGCGGTGAATTTCTTTTATATGGGGGATTAGTTCACTAATTACCTCACTAATTAACCCCTAAATCTCTAATAGATGTTTAGGATTAGTTTAGGTTAAGTAAGTGGGTTTAGGATAGGTTTAAAATGGGTTTAAGTGGTCAAACATTCGGACGGCAAAAAGAGACAAAATCCCGACTGGAAAGGACCCTTGCGGTCGCTTCATACCAATATGATGCGACCGCATCAATTTCAGCATTCCAAGGGTTTTACGCTTCCTTGCTCGGTCCGGCCTCTCCCGCGTGCGTGCATTCTCGAGTCCTTCAAGCCAAAAATGGTCTACAATTCAACCTTAATGTCCTCCAATCTATAACCAAAGGAATCAAGTCTCAAACCTCATCAAAACATGGCCAAGAACTCGAGGCGAGAACTCGCCCGACGACAACCAGGAAAAGTCAAGCGAAAAGGGTTTTCGCTAGAATCAAACTAGCAACCAAACCGTCGATGCAACTAGCATCTAACCAACATCAAGGCATGTTAATGATGTTTTAAATGCCCTCTAACAATTGTCCATGAGGTTACAACATAAATCTTAAACCCGAGATTCAAAGCATCTCGCGAAAGAAAAGTGCATACATGCATCTCAAGCGGCGTCAACGATCATGCTATTGACTTTAAACATATACGGGAGCTAAATGAACATGTTTATGATGATTATAAGTGTATGAGTTCATGCATAACACAAGCAAGCAACATTTCGAGGGTTTTACATTCTCCCTACTTTAAGGAATTTAGCCCCTAAATTCTTACCGTAGTCAACAAACAAATGGGGATACTTCTCTCGCATCTCCAACTCGGTCTCCCAAGTTGCTTCCTTGATCTCATGATTCTTCCAAAGAACTTTCATCAACGAATTCTTTTTCTCCTCAAAACTTGCTCTTTCGTGTCAAGTATCTTCACCGGCTGTTCAACATAAGACAAGTCCGGCTGAAAAGTAATCTCCTCATACTCAAGAACATGGGAATTATCCTTAAGATATTTCCGTAACATAAACACATGAAACACATTATGAATCTCCGGCAAAGACGGTAAAGCCACCAGAAGCCAAATCTCTTGGTACCCCTTCTAGGCGATACCTTAAGAAACACAAGGTCTCCAACGAAATTCCAAATCTCTCCTTCTATTATCCGTATAACTTTTACATTGACTTTGAGCGGTGGCGATCTATCCCGAATTAATTTCACACTCTCAAGCGGCTAGAACAATCTCGAACCCCATAATCTTGCAAAGCTTGCCAAAACCTCGATGTAAACCTCGGATCGGTCAGAAACAATACTACTTGGAACCCGTGCAATCTAACAATCTCACGCACATAAAATGCCGCTAACGGACTCAATGAATATGTCGCAATCGGAATAAAATGAGCCGACTTCGTGAGTCGATCAATACAACCCAAACGGCATCAAAACTTTTGCAGTGCGAACACCCGAAACAAAATCCATCGTAACATGTTCCCATTTCCACTCGGAATATCCAACTTGTAACAACCCCGAGGTCTTTGGTGTTCGCCTTCACTGTGACAAGTGAGACACCTCGACACACGATCTGCTATTTGTCGCTTCACATCATCAACTGAAGGGACACAAACTCTACTCTCGGAAGTCAAAAACCCATCTTGGTTCATCGCGAACTCATACTCGTAATTCCCACTCGAACCACAAACCTAGACTCAGTCTCCGAGTCTACTATCTTACAAATCAACCAAGGAGGCAAAAACCAAACTACCAAAAATCCCACATTCACAAGTTCAAAAATTTTCAATAACCATAATACCAAGCACTTTAGGTTGAAAATATCTTGACTCATACTTGAGTCGCATAGCATTCACAAATTCCATGACTAATTAATTAAGCATGTGAATTCCAAATATATCCTCGGGCGTATTCAAAGACTTTATAAACATAAGTCTCCGAAACTATTTGCTTCGAGCTACAACATGAAATATAAATACAAGAATTCTAAATCATGAGAGGTAAAGATAGGCGATAGAGCAATTCGTAACTTAAGGAAGAGTGTTCCACAACACACTTCTAAAACAAATAAGTTAACATTCGAGGATCATGCAAGTCATGCTCGCAACTTCCAAATCATAGACAATGCATATAAGAGCATCATGTGAAAATTTATTCCATTTATTTTTCTTTTCTTCTGGTAAGAGGTTTAGTCAATTTCTAACCTGCTTACTACCAATCCTAGTCCACCAACGAACCTCTTTTGATCACCAATTTAGGGTACCGGCTAAATTGGATTTCAAAACTTTCGTTCAAGGATCTGAGGGTTATGAGAAAAATCTTAAGCATCCTTTACTACAGTCTCACATAATCATGCAACAGTGTAATCATGGCATATCCATAAGGCATGAGAATCAAGATTTTATCATGCTATACTTTAAACAAATTACATTGCTTACTAATGCATATAAGCATGTTCATACTCAAATACAACTATTTCCGTTAGACATATTTATTACTCTTATAAACCATGTCTTTTCTTTTTAACAAAATGCATTTACCATGCATGTTCGCGTATAAAGATCATATATTAATTCTCCTTTTAAAATAACACACGCACCGGTACAAGTTATGTCTATACTTCATAATCACAAATATATTTTACTCATAATTTTAAATCATCAACGAAATGATAAAATTCCTATCATTAACGATGTTGCATGTACACATGTATATCATGCAAATATGATATAAAATAACCAAGTATCATCATACATCTTCTCATATACTCCATGTAATTCCCGCTATTCTGTAATGTATAAAACTCATGTAACTCATAACCATGCATAACGGTTAATCAAACAACTATTATAGCACATGAGATTTCTAAACTATTCATACATGTTTATAACACAAAACCGAGAAGGCGTGCGCATAAAAATTCCTTCATGATAATTTTTCTAGGCAATGGCAATTCCAACAAATAACAAGGTTCGTATATTCACTATACTCGCCTAACAAACTTCCGTAGTAACTCGAGTAAGGAGGTAACATTCACTCTAGTACTCACAACAGTCAAAACTACGTAAAATCTTTCATTACCTTAGTCCAAAATCTCGTATTCGGCAAAACACACACGAAATACTCTCGCGGCAACGACACCCCATTAGTCGCGATTTAGCGGTATACTTACTCGTAATAACCGTAATCCATCTCAAAACCACTAAGGTGCAATTCAAGCGCGTCCTACTCGCATAAAAATCACACAACAAAGTACAATTATTTTCTTGTACACATATCTCTATAGAGCATACAAATTTAACGCACCACTAGTATTTACCACTAGTAGCATTAACACATATTCAATATTCACATATGTATAACATCGCCATCCATATAGGCTTACATAACCGTATTACTTTCTTGCAATCGTTGTCTACCGACAAATCAAAATTTCAACCAAACCGTAAACCAATCCCATAGGGACATCCTCCTCAATAATATCCATAAATCGAGGAAAGCAAAAATAATTATATCTCAACACACAATGCAATGTATGTATTAATGCATATGAGTTACCGATACAACGTGCACTCATAATAGCGATAATAGCAACCATAATATCCGTATAATGAATTACCTCCTATCCAAGGTAGGTCTCAAAACTCCGGGCCAACCGCCACGCACGCAAACAACCTCAAACCCTAGCTCGTCTATAACCATTTCACTAAGGGTCACTAGGCGCTTATTAGCGCTCTTAGAGTCATTAATCCTCAATTTAAGGCAATCCATTCTAATGTGATCACCACCATCAACTAAACACTTGTCTATATTGTTCCAACACCTACACTCGGTGTCCTATTTCTCAAACGAAATTTATATAACAAATTATCACCTTTTCATCTATGATTTTAGGTAAAAGCATCACTCCGCTTATTAATCTACGGATTTGCCTATACGGTTTAGGAGGTATCTACTATCCTCTAACCACATCATCAACCTTAATATTCCACGAGGTCCTCTCTCGTGCGTTCATAATATTTAACTTTTTCTCATAAATACCACGACCTCTCGAAAATCCATAAGTCGGGATAAAGCACTGTAATACCCCATCCTTAATCCTTAACTCTTTCACAATTTATGGAGTCTTCCTAGTCTCATCCGGTACTAAGTGCTCTTACTCTAATGAGCTAACTTTATGAAAATCCATAAATATTGAATCACAATATCATAATATTTGCCACCAATTCTCAGGTGGATTCTCAATCATGGATACTACTAGTACCACCTATATTTATCAACATTGGCACTTCTACTAGTGCTAACCTCCATTCTAGTTCAAACATCTTAACATACTATAACTCTCGGCGTTAAGATATAACAAATCACACAAAACCAACCCCCAAAGCCAAGGAACCTATCATGAAAGCTAAATTTATAATCATAGCTCGATACCAAGCGTGACGACCGACCGGATCCCAAGGCGAAATCCCAAGGTCGTGCCGCCAAGGAAACAATTAACAACAACAAGTAGCAAATAATGGGTAGGGCCATAACGGCGATACACCGACAACTCTAAACACATGCGGAGCGAAATAAAATAAAAGCAGTGGCGCCAGAGCTAACAAGCTCAAACTAAAACAACCAAAGAGATAATTAATCTCTCGGTCCAAAAATTCGACTCGCGTGCGCAACATTGGGCACGTAGAACAAACTCCCTGTTATGCAATTCAATATAGAGCATAAAATATAAACCAAGTCATCGGCGAAATTACGGTAGGAACCCAACATTAAACTAAGTCTAAGACTCTAGTCTAACAACTCAACGGCTAAAAACATGCTTGGGAGAACAAACATAATATTTAACTAGTAATATATCATGCTAAACATATTCACCAATAAACCAAGCGCGACTAAAACCGATCGGCTACCAACAACATAAGTACTAACAAATATAAGTACTAACAACCGAGAAACATATGGAAGTTTAACTACCAATATACATCAAGCACGACTTCTACTTGTCGGCCCAAAAGAATAAACTAACAACATGATTACATCATTAAATCACATTAAGGTTTGCTACCCAATCATGAAGTTTACATAACTTCATCATCCCAACGACCTCACCAAAAACAAAATGAACAACTATGTAGCAACCTTGCCAAAAGAATCCCTTGCTAACGTAACCTTCGGATTTACTTGGATCCGCTCGGCGACTCGGATCTAGGGAAACACAACCAACAAATAAAAGTAAGTCACAAAGACTTAGTAAGTTACTAACCATAACTTCCTACCATGGCATAATGCTCAATCATAAAATACATCATGCTATCGTCATGAAATAACCTTATACAAACTCATGTTATGGCATCCATGCTCAACATTAACAAAACATGTTATCATTGTAGTATAACATCTCACTAAAATCCATGTCAAGACAATTATATGCTTAACGATCATAATTCTTGTTATTGATATAACATAGCCTTCCGATGGGTTACATGTCAAGGCATATAAACTTAACAACAATAATTCTGCTTTTAACATAATGCCATATCCGAATAATATTCATGATAAAGCATATTAGCTTAACAACGGTAATTCATGTTATTGTTATAACATAGCCTTCCCATACTATTCATGTCAAGGCATACAAACTTAACAATAATGATTAATACCTTTGGCATAAAACCACATTCCAATAATACTCATGTGATAGCATACATGCTTACAACATTAATCAATATGTTATCTATTAAGTATAACATGTAAGAAACCAAAACAAACATCATATCATATCCAATTCACCAAGCACGTTATTCACTTAAGCACTTGTGAAACAATTCATGTATAAGGGATATGATACCATTACCCAAATTCCTCCGCGTGTCGCTCTGCAAAAACACGTGCAAAACCTTTATGTGCCCTCGATATCCCTCTCGTAGATATCGGCGTCCCGAGACGATCTCCGCTCGAGTTCCATAGTTATCAAAGTCATGTGTATTACTACAACTAAGATAAACTACTTCCCCACCGTGGCCATCGATGGAGGGTGTGTGCAAACCCGACACGGCGATCCATCGCGATCACGAATCTCACAATTCGTGAAGGCGATGTATCGTCCCACCAAAACTCAACAAACCGACGCCAGCTGGACTCAAAACCCAAGCACAAGTAATATATACTCATATGCTCAAAACAAGTAGGTAAACACTCTACTATCAAACTAGTCATGCAATTCATCCACAACTAGCATAAACATCACAACCGAGAATCATATAAGCTCTCATAATCAAGTGTGCTTCACACACTTCAAAACTTCTTGGAGGCTCGACCTCCATGAATTCTACCCAAAATTCCGTAGGACTTAAAATTATAGTTCCTAGGATTCATTCTAACCCAAAGGTTAACTCCGTTGAGTTCAATCTAAGTTTTCCGAAAATTCAAGGAATAGAAGCTTAGGCTTCATCATTCCCATAAGTTCATAACTGTCGCCAAAACCAAAATCCCAATATTCAATAAACTATCATAAACCCCACAATTTACTTAACAATGCAACTTAGAATAAATTGGCCATCTTGTGCATAAATTCATTCAAGTCACCATACCAATCATAATCTTCAAATCATGATTAAATTATACAACATGGTTTAATATACTCTCTTAAACATGTATAATTCAATAACTAGGCTTACAACTATGTTCAACAAGCCAAAACACAATTTGGGGAAAATCCTTCCAAGCATCTTTGTCATTTAAGCTCAATACACATAACCGATTCATATAGCAAAGTTTAATATACTCTATTAAGCATATAAAACATAGTAATCAAGCTCACATCATCTATTTGCAAGCTAGAACAAAATTAGGGCAAAGCACCCTCCAAGTATCTCAACCAAATTCACATCAATCCACATGAACAATCAACATAATCAAGTTCAATAGGCTAGTTAGAACATGAATTTCACATAGACATGGTCTCACATAGGCCAATCAAGTTCTATCATGAATTGGAAATCCTAGGGTTCATGCATCTTCTAGAAACCCTAACAATGGCTTCCATTGACCCCAAATAGCATCAATGGTTGTTTCCCTAGGGTCAATGGAGCCTAAAAAGAAGAGAAGAAAGGTAGAAACTTACAAAAACTCAGCCCTAACAAATGAAAATTCGTGCCCTAGAGATGATGTCTTCTCTCAACTCTTCTTCAATTTGTAGGTAGAATGGGGAAGAAGAAGACCTAGCTAATGGCTTCCAAGCTCAGCCCTTTCAAACCCTAGAATCAACACCCTCAAGCCTCTCTCTCAAGCTCCTTGTTGAGTTTGCAAGAAGAGGAAGGGAAGTCGACTTTTGGCCGAACTAATGAGAGAATGCGGCGGTTTCTTGGGTTTTATATGGGGATTAGTCACTAATTACCTCACTAATTAACCCCTAAATCTCTAATAGATGTTTAGGATTAGTTTAGGTTAAGTAATTGGGTCAAGGTGTGGTTTAAAAATGGGTTAATTGGTCAAACATTCGGACTGACAAAAAAGAGGCAAAATCCCGACTTTGGAATTTGGGACCCTTGCGGTCGCTTGGGCATATGATGCGACCGCATCAATTTCAGCATTTAGGGTTTTGTTCTCCTTGCTCGGTCCGGCCTCTCCCGCGTGCATTCTCGAGTCCTTCCAAGCCAAAAATGGTCTACAATTCAACCTTAATGTCCTCCAATCTATAACCAAAGGAATCAAGTCTCAAACCTCATCAAAACATGGCCAAGAACTCAGGCGAACTCGCCCGAACGACGGCCAGAAAAGTCAAAGCGAAAAGGGTTTTCGCTAGAATCAAACTAGCAACCAAACCGTCGATGCAACTAGCATCTAACCAACATCAAGGCATGTTAATGATGTTTTAAATGCCTTCTAACAATTATCCATGAAGGTTACAACATAAAACATTAAACCCGAGATTCAAAGCATCTCGCGAAAGAAAAGTGCATACATGCATCTCAAACGGCGTCAACGATCATGCTATTGACTCTTAAACATATACGGGAGCTAAATGAACATGTTTATGATGATTATCAATGTATGAATTCATGCATAGAACAATCAAGCAACATTTTAGGGTTTTACACATATGTTGGAGGGCAGGAAATACATAAGATAATTACGTTTGACCTAGGGAGTTCGTACAAAAGATTGCGAGCAGCCATTTGAACTTGATGGATTGGAATTCCCTTTTTAGGGTCACACTCTGGATGAACGTATTTCAAGATCTGGACTACAGAAAGTCCCTTGTTCTATGAAATATACAATATGTACAACTAGGAATCTTAAGCACTAAGAAATACCTCTTACAACAAAAGCATGTGCCTAACAGGTCTAATACTGCAACACCTTTCCAGATATATGTTTGAATTGGCTCCTGATTAGACGTTAGCATTTATTTATAAGATCAAGATAAGAAAATTATGATTCGTGCTACCAGTCAATAGTTTCCACCAGTAATCAAAACAATCTTTGTTCTAATCTTTTATGAATCCTGTTCATTTGTCTTATGCATTGAAACTTTGTCTTTAACCTTTCTGAGCATTTAGATTTTCTATAATGTAGTCTCAAGTTCTGAACATTAAGCTTGGTAATGATCTGGGTAAATTATTTTTTTCAACATTTTATGAAGTCAAATGTTCGAGGGCAGGAAATACATAATATAATTACGTTTGACCCAGGGAGGTCGTACAAATGATTGCGAGCAGCCATTTGAACTTGATGGATTGGAATTCCCTTTTTAGGGTCACACTCTGGATGAACATATTTGAATATCTGGACTACAGAAACTCCCTTTGTATATGAAATATACAATATGTACAACTAGGAATCTTAAGCACTAAGAAATACCTCTTACAACAAAAGCATGTGCCTAACAGGTCTAATACTGCAACACCTTTCCAGATATATGTTTAAATTGGCTCCTGATTAGTCGTTAGCATTTCTTTATAAGATCAAGATAAGAAAATTATGATTCGTGCTACCAGTCAATAGTTTCCACCAGTAATCAAAACAATCTTTGTTCTAATCTTTTATGAAACTTGTTCATTTGTCTTCTGCATTGAAACTTTGTCTTTAACCTTTCTGAGCATTTAGATTTTCTATAATGTAGTCTCAAGTTCTGAACATTAAGCTTGATAATGATCTGGGTAAATTACTTTTTTCAACATTTTATGAAGTCATATGTTGGAGGGCAGGAAATACATATGATAATTACGTTTGACCCAAGGAGGTCGTGCAAATGATTGCGAGCAGCCATTTGAACTTGATGGATTGGAATTCCCTTTTTAGGGTCACACTCTGGATGAACGTATTTCAAGATCTGGACTACAGAAAGTCCCTTGTTCTATGAAATATACAATATGTACAACTAGGAATCTTAAGCACTAAGAAATACCTCTTACAACAAAAGCATGTGCCTAACAGGTCTAATATTGCAACACCTTTCCAGATATATGTTTGAATTGGCTCCTGATTAGTCGTTAGCATTTCTTTATAAGATCAAGATAAGAAAATTATGATTCGTGCTACCAGTCAATAGTTTCCACCAGTAATCAAAACAATCTTTGTTCTAATCTTTTATGAAACCTGTTCATTTGTCTTCTGCATTGAAACTTTGTCTTTAACCTTTCTGAGCATTTAGATTTTCTATAATGTAGTCTCAAGTTCTGAACATTAAGCTTGATAATGATCTGGGTAAATTATTTTTTTCAACATTTTATGAAGTCATATGTTGGAGGTCAGGAAATACATAAGATAATTACGTTTGACCCAGGGAGGTCGTACAAATGATTGCGAGCAACCATTTGAACTTGATGGATTGGAATTCCCTTTTTAGGGTCACACTCTGGATGAACGTATTTCAAGATCTGGACTACAGAAAGTCCCTTGTTCTATGAAATATACAATATGTACAACTAGGAATCTTAAGCACTAAGAAATACCTCTTACAACAAAAGCATGTGCCTAACAGGTCTAATACTGCAACACCTTTCCAGATATATGTTTGAATTGGCTCCTGATTAGACGTTAGCATTTCTTTATAAGATCAAGATAAGAAAATTATGATTCGTGCTACCAGTCAATAATAGTTTCCACCAAGATAATCAAAACAATCTTTGTTCTAATCTTTTATGAAACCTGTTCATTTGTCTTACGCATTGAAACTTTGTCTTTAACCTTTCGAGCATTTAGATTTTCTATAATGTAGTCTCAAGTTCTGAACATTAAGCTTGATAATGATCTGGGTAAATTACTTTTTTCAACATTTTATGAAGTCAAATGTTGGAGGGCAGGAAATACATAAGATAATTACGTTTGACCCAGGGAGGTCGTACAAATGATTGCGAGCAGCCATTTGAACTTGATGGATTGGAATTCCCTTTTTAGGGTCACACTCTGGATGAACGTATTTCAAGATCTGGACTACAGAAAGTCCCTTGCTCTATGAAATATACAATATGTACAACTAGGAATCTTAAGCACTAAGAAATACCTCTTACAACAAAAGCATGTGCCTAACAGGTCTAATATTGCAACACCTTTCCAGATATATGTTTAAATTGGCTCCTGATTAGCCGTTAGCATTTCTTTATAAGATTAAGATAAGAAAATTATGATTCGTGCTACCAGTCAATAGTTTCCACCAGTAATCAAAACAATCTTTGTTCTAATCTTTTATGAAACATGTTCATTTGTCTTACGCATTGAAACTTTGTCTTTAACCTTTCGAGCATTTAGATTTTCTATAATGTAGTCTCAAGTTCGAACATTAAGCTTGATAATGATGGTAAATTATTTTTTCAACATTTTATGAAGTCATATGTTGGAGGGCGGAAATACATAAGATAATTACGTTTGACCGGGAGGTCGTTACAAATGATTGCGAGCAACCATTTGAACTTGAAGGATTGGAATTCCCTTTTTAGGGTCACACTGCGGATGAGCGTATTTCAAGATCGGACTACGAAAGTCCCTTGCTCTATGAAATATACAATATGTACTACTAGGAATCTTAAGCACTAAGAAATACCTCTTACAACAAAAGCATGTGCCTAACAGGTCTAATATTGCAACACCTTTCCAGATATATGTTTGAATTGGCTCCAGATTAGTCGTTAGCATTTTTTTATAAGATCAAGATAAGAAAATTATGATTCGTGCTACCAGTCAATAGTTTCCACCAGTAAGCAAAACAATCTTTGTTCTAATCTTTTATGAAACATGTTCATTTCTCTTCTGCATTGAAACTTTGTCTTTAACCTTTTTGAGCATTTAGATTTTCTATAATGTAGTCTCAAGTTCTGAACATTAAGCTTGATAATGATCTGGGTAAATTACTTTTTTCAACATTTTATGAAGTCATATGTTGGAGGGCAGGAAATACATAAGATAATTACGTTTGACCTAGGGAGGTCGTACAAATGATTGCGAGCAGCCATTTGAACTTGATGGATTGGAATTCCCTTTTTAGGGTCACACTCTGGATGAACGTATTTCAAGATCTGGACTACAGAAAGTCCCTTGCTCTATGAAATATACAATATGTACAACTAGGAATCTTAAGCACTAAGAAATACCTCTTACAACAAAAGCATGTGCCTAACAGGTCTAATACTGCAACACCTTTCAGATATATGTTTGAATTGGCTCCTGATTAGTCGTTAGCATTTCTTTATAAGATCAAGATAAGAAAATTATGATTCGTGCTACCAGTCAATAGTTTCCACCAAGATAATCAAAACAATCTTTGTTCTAATCTTTTATGAAACATGTTCATTTGTCTTCTGCATTGAAACTTTGTCTTTAACCTTTCTGAGCATTTAGATTTTCTATAATGTAGTCTCAAGTTCTGAACATTAAGCTTGATAATGATCTGGGTAAATTACTTTTTTCAACATTTTATGAAGTCATATGTTGGAGGTCAGGAAATACATAAGATAATTACGTTTGACCCAGGGAGGTCGTACAAATGATTGCGAGCGGCCATTTGAACTTGATGGATTGGAATTCCCTTTTTAGGGTCACACTCTGGATGAACGTATTTCAAGATCTTGACTACAGAAAGTCCCTTGCTCTTTGAAATATACAATATGTACAACTAGGAATCTTAAGCACTAAGAAATACCTCTTACAACAAAAGCATGTGCCTACGTCTAATCTTGCAACACCTTTCGGATATATGTTTGAATTGGCTCTGATTAGTCGTTAGCATTTCTTTATAAGATCAAGATAAGAAAATTATGATTCGTGCTACCAGTCAATAGTTTCCACCAGTAATCAAAACAATCTTTGTTCTAATCTTTTATGAAACTTGTTCATTTGTCTTACGCATTGAAACTTTGTCTTTAACCTTTCTCGAGCATTTAGATTTTCTATAATGTAGTCTCAAGTTACGAACATTAAGCTTGATAATGATGCCGGTAAATTACTTTTTTCAACATTTTATGAAGTCATATGTTGGAGGCGAGGAAATACATAAGATAATTACGTTTGACCTGGGAGGTCGTACAAATGATTGCGAGCAACCATTTGAACTTGATGGATTGGAATTCCCTTTTTAGGGTCACACTCTGGATGAACGTATTTCAAGATCTGGACTACAGAAAGTCCCTTGCTCTATGAAATATACAATATGTACAACTAGGAATCTTAAGCACTAAGAAATACCTCTTACAACAAAAGCATGTGCCTAAGGTCTAATCTTGCAACACCTTTCAGATATATGTTTGAATTGGCTCCTGATTAGTCGTTAGCATTTCTTTATAAGATCAAGATAAGAAAATTATGATTCGTGCTACCAGTCAATAGTTTCCACCAGTAAGCAAAACAATCTTTGTTCTAATCTTTTATGAAACATGTTCATTTGTCTTACGCATTGAAACTTTGTCTTTAACCTTTCGAGCATTTAGATTTTCTATAATGTAGTCTCAAGTTCTGAACATTAAGCTTGATAATGATCTGGGTAAATTACTTTTTTCAACATTTTATGAAGTCAAATGTTGGAGGGCAGGAAATACATATGATAATTACGTTTGACCCAGGGAGGTCGTGCAAATGATTGCGAGCAGCCATTTGAACTTGATGGATTGGAATTCCCTTTTTAGGGTCACACTCTGGATGAACGTATTTCAAGATCTGGACTACAGAAAGTCCCTTGCTCTATGAAATATACAATATGTACAACTAGGAATCTTAAGCACTAAGAAATACCTCTTACAACAAAAGCATGTGCCTAACAGTCTAATCCGCAACACCTTTCGGATATATGTTTGAATTGGCTCCTGATTAGTCGTTAGCATTTCTTTATAAGATCAAGATAAGAAAATTATGATTCGTGCTACCAGTCAATAGTTTCCACCAGTAAGCAAAACAATCTTTGTTCTAATCTTTTATGAAACATGTTCATTTGTCTTCTGCATTGAAACTTTGTCTTTAACCTTTCGAGCATTTAGATTTTCTATAATGTAGTCTCAAGTTCGAACATTAAGCTTGATAATGATGCGGGTAAATTACTTTTTTCAACATTTTATGAAGTCATATGTTGGAGGCGAGGAAATACATAAGATAATTACGTTTGACCTGGGAGGTCGTTACAAATGATTGCGAGCACCATTTGAACTTGATGGATTGGAATTCCCTTTTAGGGTCACACTACGGATGAGCGTATTTCAAGATCGGACTCTGAAAGTCCCTTGCTCTATGAAATATACAATATGTATAACTAGGAATCTTAAGCACTAAGAAATACCTCTTACAACAAAAGCATGTGCCTAACAGGTCTAATACTGCAACACCTTTCCAGATATATGTTTGAATTGGCTCCTGATTAGTCGTTAGCATTTCTTTATAAGATCAAGATAAGAAAATTATGATTCGTGCTACCAGTCAATAGTTTCCACCAGTAATCAAAACAATCTTTGTTCTAATCTTTTATGAATCATGTTCATTTGTCTTATGCATTGAAACTTTGTCTTTAACCTTTTTGAGCATTTAGATTTTCTATAATGTAGTCTCAAGTTCTGAACATTAAGCTTGATAATGATGCGGTAAATTACTTTTTTCAACATTTTATGAAGTCATATGTTGGAGGGGGAAATACATAAGATAATTACGTTTGACCGGGGAGGTCTTACAAATGATTGCGAGCAACCATTTGAACTTGAAGGATTGGAATTCCCTTTTTAGGGTCACACTCGGATGAGCGTATTTCAAGATCGGACTACGAGAAAGTCCCTTGCTCTATGAAATATACAATATGTATAACTAGGAATCTTAAGCACTAAGAAATACCTCTTACAACAAAAGCATGTGCCTAATGGGTCTAATCTTGCAACACCTTTCCGGATATATGTTTGAATTGGCTCTGATTAGTCGTTAGCATTTCTTTATAAGATCAAGATAAGAAAATTATGATTCGTGCTACCGGTCAATAGTTTCCACCGATAATCAAAACAATCTTTGTTCTAATCTTTTATGAAACATGTTCATTTGTCTTACGCATTGAAACTTTGTCTTTAACCTTTCCGAGCATTTATATTTTCTATAATCTAGTCTCAAGTTAGAACATTAAGCTTGATAATGATCCGGTAAATTACTTTTTCAACATTTTATGAAGTCATATGTTGGAGGCAGGAAATACATAAGGTAATTACGTTTGACCCAGTGAGGTCTTACAAATGATTGCGAGCTTCCATTTGAACTTGAAGGATTGGAATTCCCTTTTTAGGGTCACACCCTGGATGAACGTATTTCAAGATCTGGACTACAAAAAGTCCCTTGCTCTATGAAATATACAATACGTATAACTAGGAATCTTAAGCACTAAGAAATACCTCTTACAACAAAAGCATGTGCCTAACGGTCTAATCCGCAACACCTTTCGATATATGTTTGAATTGGCTCCGATTAGTCGTTAGCATTTCTTTATAAGATCAAGATAAGAAAATTATGATTCGTGCTACCACCAATAGTTTCCACCAAGAATCAAAACAATCTTTGTTCTAATCTTTTATGAAACTTGTTCATTTGTCTTCGCATTGAAACTTTGTCTTTAACCTTTCGAGCATTTATATTTTCTATAATCTAGTCTCAAGTTCTCGAACATTAAGCTTGATAATGATCTAGGTAAATTACTTTTTTCAACATTTTATGAAGTCATATGTTGGAGGCGAGAAATACATAAGGTAATTACGTTTGACCCGGGAGGTCTTACAAATGATTGCGAGACCATTTGAACTTGAAGGATTGGAATTCCCTTTTTAGGGTCACACTCGGATGAGCGTATTTCAAGATCGGACTACGTAAAGTCCCTTGCTCTATGAAATATACAATATGTATAACTAGGAATCTTAAGCACTAAGAAATACCTCTTACAACAAAAGCATGTGCCTAACAGGTCTAATCTTGCAACACCTTTCGGATATATGTTTGAATTGGCTCTGATTAGTCGTTAGCATTTCTTTATAAGATCAAGATAAGAAAATTATGATTCGTGCTACCGGTCAATAGTTTCCACCAAGATAATCAAAACAATCTTTGTTCTAATCTTTTATGAAACCTGTTCATTTGTCTTATGCATTGAAACTTTGTCTTTAACCTTTCGAGCATTTATATTTTCTATAATCTAGTCTCAAGTTCGAACATTAAGCTTGATAATGATCTGGGTAAATTATTTTTTCAACATTTTATGAAGTCATATGTTGGAGGAGGAAATACATAAGGTAATTACGCTTGACCTGGGAGGTTGTACAAATGATTGCGAGCAACCATTTGAACTTGATGGATTGGAATTCCCTTTTAGGTTCACACTCGATGAACATATTTCAAGATCGGACTACGAAAGTCCTTTGTAACGCCCGAACTTTACGTGATCGTCGGCCAATATGATAAGCCTTAACGTGGAAGACATCTTATACCCGGTAGGCTAAGGTAAGGCCGAAACCCTTGGGATGTTCGATTTACGCTCGTTAGCGTGTTAGAGTCTCTATTGCGCGATTTAGTATTGTTGAGAACTTGACTCGGTAGGGTGTTATCTTCCTTAATTATTGTTTACGGCCTTTGAGATATCCTAGGTCTTCGTGTACTTGTTTGAATAAATTTTATATCCTTATAATCATGTTTATAAAGTTTACATGTGGTCACGACGCTCAAAGTATAGTCATCGTCCATAAGTTTGATTTCGCAATTCGTATCGTTAACGTATCGCCTTTGATACTTTGGTCGCATTTAATTTTGGTTTTACATTGGGTACGTGTTTGAGACACTTCATTAGGCTTCTAACATGTTTTAAAATAAGTATGTATGCTTGTTCGTTTGTTGTTTCAATCGTTGGGTTGTCTGCGTAAGTTTCGTCCGTTGTACGCCAGCTTACCAATTCGGTCTGCGACTGAATTGTTTTGATCGAGGAACCCCGAGAAAATTTTTGTTTGGTTTGAGATTTTTAAGGCTTTTACTTAGGACATTTACAGAGTGGCAGGAGAAAAAATCGCGTCGTTTCGTCGAGCGGTGTTCAAACTGGAGCCGCCGCAGTTGGACGGCGCCTGTAGCAGACGAGTTTGCAGCAGTTTTTTCTTGATTTTTGTTGTGAAATGTCCATCCTACCCCCAACTAACCTCCCTCCTTCACCCTTGGCCACCCAATTGAGGGCATTTTGGTCCCCCTCACCCCCTTATGATCAGATTTTTCCCCTTCCCTCTCCTCATTTGTGCATCCACCATTAGAGAATAGAGAGAGAAAGTGAGGTGTGTTCATGGAGGTTTTCCGGCGATTCCCGGAGTTCCGGCCAACCGTTCGTCGAGCCGAATACGCCATTTCGAAGCCCTCGACGAATGGATTCTTTCCATCCGGTTTGTTTTCGTTCCTTTTGTTGTTTGAGCCACGATTAAGGTACGTTACTAAATCCCCTTCTTTCTCTCTCTAGCCCATGTTGATGCTAGGATGTTAGAGATGTATTCCCCTTGATTTATTGTGTTAATACATGTCTAGATGACATGCTTATGATGGGTTTTGATTAGTGAACATGTGGGGATGGATTTGTTTGAGTTTATTGGGTTCATTGAAAGGATTGGATATGAAATTGTTAATTATTGGGTTTAGAAACCCGGATGAAGTTGAAATCCCGAAATTGTGCCTTGCCCTAAATTTTGGTAATTTGTATTTTGACTCAATTGAGTCCAATATATGTTTAAGATGCTATTTTGAGCCCTAGGATAAATTCCTACGACTTTTCGTGTTCGTCGGGACTTATGTTTAAGATCTCGAGTTTTGGTCGGGTGAGACCAAATGGGTGCTTTGTGATGATTGATGGTTTAGGACTCCAATTGAATTCCTTGAATGACATTAGTGTGAATTTATTGTTAGTCAATGGGTTTTATATAGTTTGGGTAATTAATTGTGGACGGAGACTTGTTTGGGTCTTTGGTCGGGCACGATAGTGCGTTGACTTAATTGAGGGTCGAATCATGACTTTGGGTGTTTATAGAAGGCTTAAGAATGTAGTTTAACAATCATTCTATGTCAAATGTGTAGAATGTGAATTGATAGAGTCCTTATTAAAAGAATTATATGTGTGGTTGTGTTTGAAGGTCGAGTTACAACCTCAAATTAATTGTGAGAGATTTAAGAATGTGGTTAGACAACCGTTCGTTGGGAATGTAGGGAGTGTACCCCTTGGACACTCGGTGATTTAAGACTAGATATTAGTCTCGAGCCATGAGTTAATTCCTTTAATAAACACACTTAAGTTGGTTGGGTTTTGACGGACATTGGATGTCGTCCTCAATTATATTAAGAGGGTATTGTGAGACTGAGGTTGGGGAACGACCTGAGTACAAATTGTTTGAATTAGACTCAAAGGAGTCGATTAAAGATTTGGTTAACACGTGAGTAAGAAGTGTTTGAATCCTACGGGATTTGAGACAGGTTGGTCTCAGTTGGGTTGACCGTGGGGGTCATATTGTAAGTGTATCAATGACACCTAAACTTGATAAGTCTTTGGGAATGAATGCTTTTGAGAACCTTAACTAAACTAGTAAACTATTTAGTTGAGTTATGAGAGTCATTTTGGGTGTGCATAATAGGGCACGGATTACTAGAAGACTACTTTAGAGTCTTTATGTTTGGCATGACGGTGAATCGACGGATGGACAACCATGCCGAGAGAGACTAAGTTACTAAGTGTACTTAGTGGGCACTTGTGGCGTCGACTAATGATAGTCATGTTACGCTTTGAGCATGGGTATGAGTGTTTAGATGTATACACTATGAGAGATAAGGACTAATAGATGTCCGACATGAAATTAAGGGTAAGACTTGAGGTATAGTCTTGTTTTGGAATTTAACGTAAGGCTACTTAGTAGTCTTGACGGGTTTAAATTAAGGGTCTTTAAAGACGTCAACAAGTAATTGTTTTGAACTAAATATAAAGTTTGACTTATGGTGTAAGGTCAAGTAATTACGACCTTGGCATGTTTATTTTGGGGATTATGGTAGACCTCCATAAGTAAGGATTGTTCTTAGACTAAATGACTAGTCTTAATTTCGGTTTGAGGTGAAAATTGATGAATTACCTCGGTGTATGTGAGTATTTATTTATGACATGAATATTTTTGTTGGTCATATACTAGTAGAGTGTGAACCCTACTTGATTGGATCGATTGGGAACTCGATCCGAACTTGTGATGTTATACTTGAGAAAAATGAAGAACTTGATATGGTATATGGTTAACAGGCTAAATGATTAGTCTTGCTATGTGTGTTATACTTGCAATTACATGCTCGTATGTGATATTAAATTACCTTCCTGTATGTGTAAGGTATATTGTTTAAGTAGGAATACTAACACGCTTGACATGACAGGTGATCGGATATTGGAGCCTTGTTGAGTTTGGTTTTGATGAGGTCATCGGGTATTGAGGCCTTATCGGGTTTTAGTGTGGTTAGTCAATGATGGGACGACACATCGTCTTCACGAGTTATGGGACTCGTGATTGCGGTGGGTCGTCGTATCGGAGACTAAGGGTCCCACACGCCTCACCGCGGCCGCGGTGGGGAAGTAGCGTCCATTGTTCATAGTAGGAAAGCATGACCTTGGAAGCTATGGCACTTGAGAGGTAGTCTCAAGGCCGACGATACCAAGGAACCGGTATCGGGAGCACATGTGATTGTGCACGTGATTTGCAGGAGCAGCGCGACAGAAGAGAATCAAGGAAGTGTACCTTCGTTCAATGGGTTTGTTTAGATTAGAGTAGTAAACTCTAATTTATGTTGAGATTTATATGTATGCTCATGATCATCATACTGTTGCATAAATGATTTTTGAAAGGAAAGAAATAGGTTAATTATGGTTTATGCATTTACTTGAATATCATTATATGGCATGAAGGTTTTGGAATCCAGAAATGATAGAAAGGGAAATTATGAAGTATTGAAACCATTGTGATACATGTTCATGGATTATTACTATTTAACATTATGTCATGATTATTTAATAACCGTGCATAATAATATGTTATTTATAGTAGCGTACTGGGTCATTATGACTCACCCCGTACTTTGTTTAGTTGCAGTTGTTCGTTAGCCACGAAGAGGGCGAGTAGATCATGACTGTAGCAGTGCACAGTGGATCGGTAGACTAAGATGAGATCGCGTGTTCGTGTGGTTCGAGTTAGATCGTATGGTTCACTTGTCGCAGCCGACTCTTCCGAGTTATACCTCGCGGAGTCCCATTATTTATAGCATCATTACTTCCTTTTATGTACGTTATTCTTGTGAGGTCGACTTTATGTAAAGTCATATAGACTTTACAGTAGGGTAGAACATTTGGGTAATTTGTTGGTTGTATTTTGTAGCCGACATGTTTCGTCGAGCTTGTGTATTTTAATTCTTAGTATTCATTTAGTTGTCTTCCGGGCATGCAGTAGCCTCGGGGCCTTTGGTTAGTCATTGTTGTTGTCTCTGGCTTGTACAGCCATTGAGGATTATATATATTTGTATATCAGGTTGGGTTCTTGTGGTTTCGCCGGCGTTGTGTTGCCGATGGTTTATTGCTCGTGCGCATTGTTGCGTCACGCGGTTCGAATTTTTGGGACCAAGAGATTTACCATCTCTTTGGTTGTATTTAGCTTTGAGCTTGATAGCTCGGGCGTGTTGTTATTATTTTTGCTTCCGCAGTTTTAAATTTCTTGTTCTGCCTAGCCGTTACGGCTTCACTTCCTCGTCAGAGCTTGCATAGCTCGACTGCTTGAATTGTGCCAACATGTTTAGCAGGTACTTGTCAGTTGTTTAACTCCTTTTAGAGGCCGACCTTGGGATTTCGTGTTGAGGTTCGGGTCGGGTCCTTTCATTTGGTATCAGAGCTATTGGTTAGCTGTTCGCCAGGATAGGATCCTTGGCCATGTCGGGGTTGGGTTTATTGTTGAGTTGTTTCCGCTGAGTGTTCTGTATTGATGCCTTGACGGCAAGTATTTATTGTAAGACTTGTGCCGGGAAGCCAAGTCTAGCATGGATGAGATCGCCACGAGAGTAAGGTTTGTAATCAAGGGAACTATGTCCCTGTTATTCTGTTATTAGGTTGATGATTACACCCAGTGTGTGTACTGCGGGTCGTTAGAGCCCAGTTTTATGTGTCTCTACGCCATCACGAGAGGTCGGAGGAGTTAGATTATCGGTCCGGTTAGTGATCGTCGTGGTGAACCTTAGGGTTAGGATTCACCGGCAGTAGTGTGTAGAACAGAGTAGTTGAGCCTCCGTAATTGTTAAGTATATCTCGTTCCTTGCGAAGTGGGAAACCCCGTAGTCGTAGATGCGGTAGCTTCGTGGTTATATACGTTAGTCCTATCATTGAGAGAACTTACGATTTTGTTTCCTGGTTTTGCAATGTGGCATACTAAAAGGGTAGTCACACAAAGAATATTAGATATCGAGTTATGTTGAGATCGGGGGAGATGCTCGATCAGAGATTTAAGTTTTGGGTGAGATAAGTTGTGGCAGACCGATAGGCAGTCACGAGTTGAGTAATGATTATTGCGTCATACCTAGCAATGACTAGATTACGTAAGAGGCGAGAAATACAAATAAGTAATCACGCGTTGCATGTCAGTCTGAAGGTTATGTTTATATACAATATTATGAAATGCGTATTATGAATAATTGTGCATTAATAATGAGGACAACGTGCTTTGTATGCTTGCATAGTAGAATTGCATGCTAGAGTGCATGAGAATTATTGTCATGTCTATTTGTTATATCTATGTGCATAAGACCGAATTTTAAAGGATGCTTTTGATGCATGAACCCTTCGCATCCTTCACGACGGAAACTCTTGAAGCTAATTCGGCGGTACCTGAATTGGTTGTCAAGAGGTATTAAATCGTTGGACTAGAATGGCTATGGATAGGTTAAAGAATTGACCACACCTATTACCAAACTGAATGAATGTGAAATGAAATGAATTTCTTGTTGATGCAAATATATGCTCTTGTGTATTTGACCACGATTAGATCAATCGCGGGTATGATGAGCTTGCATGTTATAGACGCCTGGTTTGGGAGTGGTGAAGTGAAATCACCTCACTCCTTGATTGTGTTTTGCTATATATAACAATTCTTGTATTGGTGACAATGTGTTAATTGACATGTATTTATGTGCTATATCTTGAAACAAATAGTTTCGGTATAATAAATGATGAGAATGGTATCTGATTATAGTTAGCAAAGCGATAATAACTTGCTTGGGATGGGTTGCTAAAAGTAGTAGAACCTCATGGTATACTTGTAACCGGGGATGATATGATTCTAACCGAGGAGTTATGCGTTATTGGTTTATGGTCGCGACTTAGTTGCCGAGTTGTGATAGTTTAGCCTTGAGCATTATTTTTCGAGGCGTAGGACATCGGGTTTGATGTCTAGGTTTGTTATTAGATCGAGATGTCGACCTAGGAGTTGAATTACTAAACTCGGAATTGTGGTCGAATTCTTTTAGGGGGAAAGAATGTAACGCCCGGAACTTTACGTGATCGTCTGGCCAATATGATAAGCCTTAACGTGGAAGACATCTTATACCTGGGTAGGCTAAGGTAAGGCCGAAACCCTTGGGATGTTCGATTTACGCTCGTTAGCGTGTTAGAGTCTCTATTCTTGCGATTTAGTATTGTTGAGAACTTGACTCGGTAGAGGTGTTATCTTCCTTAATTATTATTGTTTACGGACCTTTGAGATATCCTAGGTCTTCGTGTACTTGTTTGAATAAATTTTATATCCTTATAATCATGTTTATAAAGTTTACATGTGGTCACGACGTTCAAAGTATAGTCATCGTCATAAGTTTGATTTCGCAATTCGCGTATCGTTAACGTATCGCCTTTGATACTTTGGTCGCATTTAATTTTGGTTTTACATTGGGTACGTGTTTGAGACACTTCATTAGGCTTCTAACATGTTTTAAAATAAGTATGTATGCTTGTTCGTTCGTTGTTTCAATCGTTGGGTTGTCTGCGTAGTTTAGATCCGTTGTACGGTGATTCTGGACCAATTTCGAGTCTGCGGACTGAATTGTTTTGATCGAGGAACCCCGAGAAAATTTTTGTTTGGTTTGAGATTTTAAGGCTTTTACTTAGGACATTTACAGAGTGGCAGGAGAAAAATGGCGTCGTTTAGTGTGAGCGGTGTTCAAAGCTGGGCAAATCGCAAGTTGGGCCAGCGCCTTTGTAAGCGCTTGTGATCTGTAGCAGACGAGTTTGCAGCAGTTTTTTCTTGATTTTTGTTATGAAATGTCCATCCACCCCAACTAACCTCCCTCCTTCA
>JABEVN020001259.1:0-25716 GCA_013146195.2 Codonopsis lanceolata
TTATAGGTAAACTTAGAACAACCCTCCAAGATAAGTCAATGAACAAAATACTAAGGAAATTTGATCTGCTCATTTTCAAAGTGTATCGAGAATAGAGAGAATCACGTATACAGTTGGAAGGACTCTTCAAATTTACTGCGGCCAGTATTATTCCTGAACACAGCAACAATATACGCTTTTACGTATTTGAAGAGTTGCGGTCAAACTTGAAGTACTAAATTTAACTGTGATCGTATTTATAGGAAAATGAGCGCCTCACCCTTAGTATTTTGTTCATGGTCTTATCTTGGAGACCAAGTTTGCCTATAAAGAAGGTTATTTTGTAATGAACAAAAACTAATGATAACCTATGAGCTTTTAAAAGAAGATGTTTCTTTTGGCAGCCATGCCTCTCCGGCATCGCGTCAACTTGCTTTCGTCAAAGGCCTTCGTGATATCAAGTTGGAAGAATTAAGGAGACAAGTGCAATAGCTTGAGCGGCGTCTTACACGCGAACCTATGGAACGTGATGTTGAGGGTCATGTTTCGGAGGTGATTCTACCAATAATGAAATGGAATTCAATTCATTTTATGGTGAAGCTTCAAGTGACAACATCGATCTCATGGTCAAAAGGAACAACGCTCGTGACAATTTTTTCGACTTTAAAGTTGATATTCCAAAATTTGATGGCGAAATGATCTCAATGAGTTCATTGATTGGCTCAACTCGTTGAGAAAGTCTTTGAATTGAGAAGATTCCGAAGATAGTAGTAAGGTCAAGTTAAGTTGCTATTAAGTTGAAGAAATATGCATCAATGTGGAGGAGCATTTGAAGAAACAACGTGCTCGTGATGGCAAGCAAGGGATCCGAACGTGGGACAAGATGAAGAAGGAACTATACAGAAAATTTTTACCAAACAATTATCGTCATGAAGATTTTCTCAAATACCACAATTTTACGCAAAATGACATGTCTGTGAAAGATTATATTTCAGAGTTTGGGAATCTCATGATGAGATGTGATATTGTGGAGCCGGAAGAGCAAACTATTGCTCGCTTTCCTTGGAAGGATTCAATCACGAAATTGGAAATGTTGTCCAATTGCAGCCATATTGGACTTACAACGATGTGTGTAACTGCCTCTCAAGGTTGAAAAACAACAAAAGAAGCACGCCGGTTTGGTGACGTTTTCTCCAAGTGGTGCTATTTCCAACCGAGTGCAGCCACTTCCAAGAACACGACAACAACACAGACGAGGAAAAGCAGAAAAGCTGCAAGTATCGAAAACAATGCTAGTTTTGTGAAGCCAAGTGGTTCAAACAATCAGAAATCATGTTTCAAATGCAAGGGTTTTGGACATTTCGCTGCAGATTGTCCTAATCGCAAGATTATCACACCCTTAGAGGCAAAGGACGAGGAGTATTGTGAGGCTGCACCTATCTATGATAGATTAGATGATGAGGAAAAAATTACATATGAAGATCAAGGAGAATCTTTGGTGGTGCGACGTCTCCTCAATGCCACTTCCTTAGAAGACGACTCATGGCTTCGTAACAATATATTCCACACCAAGTGCACTTGTCATGACAAGGTGTGCAATGTCATTATTGATGGAGGAAGTTGTGAAAATGTTGTTTCCACTACAATGGTGGAGAAGCTGAAATTGAAGACCCAAGATCATCCTCAACCTTGTGCTATCATGACTTTGTAAAGGTAATGATGTGAATGTAATAAAAAGGTGTCTTATTCAATTTTTGATTGGTAGTAAGTATAAAGATGAAGTTTGGTGTGATGTTATTCCTATGGATGCTTGTCATTTACTTCTTGGTAGACCTTGGCAATTTGATCAGAAGACACATCATGATGGTTTCAAGAACATGTATACTTTTGTTAAAAATGGTGAGAAAATTATTTTGGGTCCATCCAAGTTGGAGAGTGTTCCTAAACCTTCAAAGGGGGAGGGAAATAATTTACTCTCTAAGTCTCAAGTTGAAAAAGTAATTTGTGAATCCATGGAAGCATTTGCTTTGGTAGTTTTAGAGGAGAATGAAGAGGGAAATGTTGTCCCTTTTTCAAGTTTAGCCCTTCTTCAAGAATTTCATGATGTGGTACTGAAGAACTTCCTGGGTCTCCTCCAATGCGAAGTATTCAGCATTGCATTGATTTGACTCAATGCCTCACTTCCAAACAAGGCAACCTATCAAATGAATCCAAAGGAGCATGAAGAGTTGCAAAGAAGAAGTTGAAGATCTTCTCGCGAAGAGTATTGTCCAAGAAAGTAAAAGTCCTTGTGTAGTTCCCTCTTCTTCTTCCGAAGAAAGATGGTTCGTGGCACATGCATTGATAGTAGAGCAAAGAAACAAAATTACTATCAAGTATCGTTTTCCTATTCCTCACCTTGATGATCTTTTTGATCAACTTCATGGTTTCAAGATTGGTTCTAAAATTGATCTTCGAAGTGGCTACCATCAAATTCACATGAGGCCTGGAGATGAATGGAAGACAACCTTCAAAACAAGAGATGGTCTTTATGAATGGTTGGTTATGCCATTTGGTCTCTCTAATGCTCCCTTTACTTTTATACGACTTATGAATCATAATTTTAAACCCTTCATAGGAAAGTTTGTTGTGGTGTATTTCGATGATATTCTTGTTTACACCTCTAGCCCGAAAGAACATTTGGAGCACCTTCGAAAGGTATTTGAAGTGTTAAGAGAGCAGAAGTTGTATGCCAATTTAAAGAAATGTCATTTCTTTATAGTAGCCTGATTTTCTTAGGCTATATCATTTCCTCGGATGACATCAATATGGATGACAATAAGCTTGAAGTTATCCTAAGCTGGCCAATTCCTAAATCTATTCATGATATTCAGAGTTTTCATGGCCTAGCTTCATTTTACCGCAAGTTTATTCAAAACTTCAGTACCATTATTGCTCCTATAACTGAATGCTTGTATGGTGGCAGTTTCAAATGGACAGAAGAAGCTCAAAAGAGTTTCAAACTTCTTTAAAAAAAGGTGTCCTAAGCTCCAATATTGTAGCTACTGTGACTTTGACAAGGTCTTTGAAGTAGGTTGTGATGCTTCAAATATAGGAATTGGGGGTGTTCTTAGCCAAGAAGGTAAACCTATTGCTTTCTTTAGTGAGATGTTGAATCATTCTCGGTGCAATTATTCTACTTATGACAAAGAATTTTTTGCTATTGTCCGCGCCTTGGATCATTGGCAACATTATCTCTTGTAGAAGGAGTTTGTTCTTTTCTCGGACCATGAAGCTTTGAAGTACTTGAATACTCAACAAAAACTGAATTCTCGTCATGCTGGATGGGTTGAATTTTTGCAAGCATTTAATTTTGTTATCAAACATAAATCTGGAGTTTAAAATCGTGTAGCGGATATGCTTAGTAGACGACATTCCTTGTCGTCTAGCTTGCAAGTAAATGTGGTTGGGTTGGAGGTAATTAAATATCTTTACAAAGATGATCCATATTTTGGAAAGATTTGGGAAGAATGCTTGAAGATTCCATTTAAACTTTTTTTGATTCACAATGGGTTTCTCTTTATAGATAAACTTTTGTGTACTCCTGAATATTCTCTACGACAAGCTTTTATCAATGAAGCTCACCATGGAGGACTTGTTGGACATTTTGGTAGAGATAAGACTCTTGCACTTGTTCAGGAAAATTATTATTGGCCAAGGATGGATCGAGGTGTCAAAAAGTGTATCGAGTGGTGTAGGACCTGTCACATTGCCAAAATTCATGGAAAAAATACTGGTTTGTACACTCCATTACCTGTACCAATGAGTCCATGGGAGGATGTTAGCATGGATTTTGTTGTTGGATTGCCTCGCACTTAAAGAAATAAAGATTCAGTCATGGTGGTGGTTGATCGCTTCTGTGACGACCCGACCCGGATCTCAATACGAGATCCCAAGGTCGTGCCATCAGGACAAACTAAGAGACAGACAAGCACCTGCTAAGCATAATGGTGCGAGTCAAAAGATGAGCCAACAAGCTCAAGACTGAAAGACAAAGCCATAACGGCGATACAGGAAAATAAAAACCAAAACCTGTGGAAGCTAAACCAAAATGGGACCCGAGCTAACAAGCTCCTAAATATAAACAACCAAAGAGATGGTAAATCTCTCGGCCCAAAAATTCGACGCGCGTGACGCAACATTAGACACGCACAACAAACCATCGGCATCCAAGGCCGGTAACTATCAAAATCCCAACCTGATAAACAACACTCAGGGGCTATAACTTACCGGAGGAACAATTCAACTATAGCAATATAATTAATGCTAAACCACCAACCAAAACTCACGACTAAAACTGTCGGAGGTAGGAACAACAATAATACCAAAACTAGAATAAACGAGCCACACATGCTCGAAATGACAATGAGAATAAATTCTAAGGATACAACGGCTCGGCAATACAACCGGCTCCCAAATACACAACCATAATGTAATACTACAATCTACCCAAGTAAAGTCTACATAACTTTACATTCGAGCCTCACAAATAAATAACAACATAATAATAGATAACTCCAAGCTTATGGCTTGGAAGACCACCTGCTAGAAGTCTTTATCCGGCCTTGCACTAACGGGATCACCGCACACACTAGGGAAAACAATCACACGGAGTGAGTCATAATGACCCAGTAAGTTTCTAAATGCAACATATGGCATATTATGACATGGCATTGCATAATGTGCAATCATATAAAATCATGGTATCATGCTAGTATACCAACAAAGAACATGTACTTAATTTCTAAAGCACATAAACTCACATAAATCATGTAGCATATTATTTTTCATATAAATGCTCATAAATAAACAGGTGTAACAGTAAACGTATTTCGAACCGTTACAATCAAATCCGGGTTCCAAAACCCAACCAACTTACCATGAGATCAAATCTCAAACCAAGATCCGGGCTCAATACCCAATCAATCATACCACGGGTTTCTCCCCAATAATCACAACTCATCGCTTCCTTAATGAGTACTGTTACATTCATCCAGCCTCCTGATGAGAAATGGGAGCTCGAAGTAGGCTAGATGGCTCTCTCTCGAGACCACATCCCACTATTGGCCAAATAGTGAGGAGAAAAAGGACCCAATGCAACGATTCATAGCGATTGTTCCCAAAGACTATGAATCGTCCCATTGCCGACACAACAACCAAACCCGCCAGCTGGACTTTAAACCAAACGATCAAGTAGATATTTACGTGTATAAACCAATGAGACAAAGTTCATAATTATCGGACTCATTAAACCATGTAGGACATAATGCTCTACAACAATCTCATAAACCATGCACATAATTGCATATAAACAAGTAGGGCATAATGCTCCACAAAATCCCATAATCCATGCACATATTTGCATATAACCATTGTATTCAACTAACTTACAAGTTTAGTTCAAGAACTACTTATTGAGGTATTCATTATTCCTCAGGTCATCAACCCAGTCAAGTATAGCATACAAGCTTAATAACATATAATGTGAGGTCTTCCCTAATCCTCAACTCAAATCAAACCAAAGACTACTACGCTAGTCTCAAAATATCCACAATTCAAGACTTATTATTTTAGTCTTTTATTTTAAGTACACCGGACTCAATCATAGTCCTAGTCGTCTCACATGATCGATAACACCAACCTCATACTCAAAACATCATGACTACTCCGTAGTCACTTCTCACAAGTGCTTTTATAAGCACACAACCAAAATCCTTAAGGAGAGAATTCTTTCTTAATCTTCTCTTACATATACACGTGACCATACGTTGGTCTCAAATGTCCATGCTCTAACAAGCATGCTCAAAACATATTTCTAATGAGTCTTCATACCATGAGTGTCTCCATTGGACACAAACCAAAAACCCCGGTGTGCATAAACATAACCCAAACAAACCCCAAACATTGTAGGGTTTCAACCCAAGGCTTTTCATCATTTTATTGGCCTTATAACGACTCCGTTGAGTCTTACTAACACATTTCATTCTTTATGTGTTTTATAACTCCACACCGAAATAATTCATTAAAGTTTACAAACAATTCCCAATAGTCGTTCGGGCTTAATTCCCAAGACTAAAATCCACAAAACACATCACAATCACCAACCATTTAAAATTTGGAGGTTATGTATTTCACTCCATTAATCAAACGAAATCCAATCGTCGTAGGATTTCAACTCAAGTTCATTTAGCACTTAATCGAACTTATAATGACTCCGTTGAGTCCAATCTACCCTTTCTAAAATTTTAGGGCATAGAAGCCATGGGTTTCAATGTCCCCTATGTTCATAACCATCATCAATAGCCATCTTCCCATGTTCGTTTAACTCACATAAACCCCACAAATTACTACGCAATGCAACTTAGAACAATTTGGCCATCTTGTGCCTAAATTCATTCAAGTCACCTTACCAATCATAATTCCCAATTCATGATTAAATCATACAACATGGTTTAATATACTCTATTAAGCATATAAAACATAGTAATCAAGCTCACATCAATAATTTTGCAAGCTAAAACAAAATTTGGGCAAAACACCCTCCAAGTATCTCTACCAAATCAACTTCAATACTCATGGATAATCAACATAACCAAGTTCAATAGACTATTTAGAACATGAATTTCACATAAATCATGGTCTAACATAGGTTCAATCAACTCTATCATCAATTTGAAAACCTAGGGTTCATGGCATCTTCTATAAACCCTAACAATGGCTTCCATTGACCTCACATAGCACAAATGATTGTTTCCCTAGGGTCAATGGAGCCCAAAAGAATAAGAAATAGGGTAGAAACTTACCTTATTGCAGACCTTAACAAGCTGCCATACCCGAAATCAAAGAGATGAAGTCGATTTCCTCAACCTTCACTTCAATCTCACGGTGTAGCTTGGGGAAGGAAGAACCCTAGCCATGGCCTCCCAAGATCGAACCCTTCAAGCCCTAGAAATCGCCCCTTTCTCAGCTCTCTCACGCCTTGAGTACGTTCGCGAAGGCGGAGAAAAAGTCGCAATCTGTTGGCCGAACAAATGAAAGAATGCGTTGGCTTTTGATTTTATATGGGGGATTAATTCCCCTTAATCACCCACTAATCAACCCCTAATATCTCTAATAGGTGTTTAGGACTAGTTTAGGCTAAGTAGGTGGGTTTAAATTAGGTTTAAAAATGGGTTTAATTGGGTAAAATTTCAGACGGTGCGCAAACAGATTGAAAATCCCGTAATCAGGATTTAAGGACCAATGCGGTCGCATCCTTCAAGCATGATGCGAGCGCATCATGTTGTACTTCAGCTTCCAACCTTTTCTTGTTTCCTTGCTCGATCCCGGACTCTCCCGCGTGCATTCTCGAGTCTTAAAACTTCGAAATGGCTCACAATTGAACCCTTAAAGTCCTCAAACATTAAACTAACCCATCCAAGTCTCAAACCAATTTTAAAGTAGGTCTAGACTCTCATAAACAACACCCGAAACAACCCGGGGCAAAACCGGCGCAAGACGTAACAACTTACTATCGAAACGTCGAATGAAACCACAAACCGACGGGTAATAACCCATGATTGTAAGCACCTATTAGGGCTACAAAATAGGTCTGAATGCCTCCCAGAAGATGAAAAACAGATAGGGGAAATAAGTTCCCGAAAGACGAGACGATCGCCCGACTCAATCTCAAACTACGCGATAAGGAGAATTGCTATTCTGAATGCATCCAATTAGAAGTCTAACACATATAAACATGTTATTTAACCATCATGTAGAGATCTGGGACCAAATCGAGGTCCAGAACACAAAACTCGCATAAACTCTCAATCGCGTCGCATTTCGACTATCGTCGGGTTACGACTTTTGAATTTAACAAGTCAACCACTATATGACATTTCTTAAAAGGGTTTTAGTCTTAATGTGGTCTCTCATACACATTTAGACTCTCTCGCAAACCAAACGAGCAATCAATCAAAGAAGAAATGCGAGCATCGCACGCAATTTAAGCTAACCGGGAATCGAGATCTTACAGCTTCTCAAAAATGGCACATTTTGTCCCTTGCACAAAGACTTTGGATGCTGCACATGTCGTTGATCTTTACTTCAAGGAAATTGTGCAGCTTTATGGTATTCTAAGGACAATTACATCTAATCGGGATTCAAAATTTATGAGTCATTTTTGGCGTACGCTTTGGAGGAAGCTTGGAACTAAACTTCAATTTAGTTCGCCTCATCATCCACGCACCGACGTGACAAACAGAGTACGTGGACGGAGCTTGGGAAATCTTTTACGAGTATGATTGGCAAAAATGCACGTCAATGAGATGCAATATTGGCTCAAACAGAGTTTGCGTATAATCGATCTTCTAGCCAAACTACTGGTAGGAGCCCATTCGAAGTTGTGAATGGTCATAATCCAATTACTCCATTGGATTTAGCTCCCCTTCCTACCACTCAACATTTTAGTGGTGACGGTGAAGAACGTGCTAAGTACATCAAGAAGATGCATGAGCAGGTTCGACAAGAAATTATCAAGCAAAATGGAAAGTTCCAAAGAAGGGCAAATAAGCATCGGAAGCAATCCGCTTTCAAGGAGGGAGATTTGGTTTGGATTACTTTGAGGAAGGAGCGATTCCCTCGTGGACGTCATGGAAGTTGAAACCAAGGGCTGATGGTCCGTTCAGGATCTTGAAAAAGATTGGTGGCAATACTTATGAAGTAGAATTACCGGATAATTATGGTGTTTCATCAACTTTCAATGTTGCTGATCTCTATCCTTTCGTTGGAGCTGAATCTGATCAAGTAAACTAGAAAAAAAATTATAAAATGATATGTAAATGACGCAAAACTTAGGTTGTGTGTGCCAAAGTGGGACTTCATAGATACTTTGGTGGAATTTTATATTTTTTAGTGTAACTATATACTTTGGGGTTGGGAGTTTGATTCTCCAACACACTTTTTTTAAAAGGGTCATAAATTCCATAAATGACATAAGCAAAGTCTCCAACAACAATGTGCTTATCTAAGATAGTAAGTTTGAATTGTTTTCAATTTACAAACTGATAAAAATGAATGAACTCATGTTTGATATTAAAAAAAGAGATTTAAAAATAACCAACAAAAAAGACAAATGTGTAGGATAAGTTGATATACAATGACTAAAAGTATATATTATAAATGATCGAAAAACAAAGTATCATAAATGCTAAACACACAACAACGTAATTTATAAGTCTCAAAAATTGTAAATATTAAAACACACAAAAATATAATAATTAAAAGTCAATAAAAAAATGAAGGAACCAACAAATCACTTTTAACAAAATCATTAACACCACGTGCAACGCACGTGAACCTTACTAGTAACTTGAAAAAGTATGAACAATTATGATAAAAAATTAAAAATCAATTTTTAAAAATTTTGGTTTCTTAACTTGATATCTCCTTTGTAAAGGCAAAAAATAAATAAAAAAAAAAAATTGGGTGTCACATCCCACATAATTTCAACCACCCAGCAACATAAATTAATAAAAAATTTAAACCCACTTGTCCTAGAATCTCAACAAATCAATTGGAAAATATGTTTTCACAATAACATGATACTACAAAATAATCTAAAACACCTCCCATAAAATACCAACAACGCAACTGTAATCTTATACATAAAAACCGATATAATTCTAAGTATCAACAGTTTTCAATCCAAAAACCACCACCAACATTATCAAGTGGAATCAAGATACATAATCCTATGAAAAAAACCAACATAATTCAAAAAATGACACCAACCTAAGCGTAACATGGGGGGGGGGTTGAAATCTAGTTACTATTGTTTTTAAGAATCATTTTCACCATCTCCATGCGAGTTTCATCACTTTTAAAGCCACAAAAGGCATCAAGTAGGTGAGGTTTCAAAGCCAATTGATATGCTACGGGCACACGTTCTGTAAGAGGCAATCCAAGAGATTCAAGTAGATCATCAAGTTGCTCTCTCTTATTGATTTGGTCTTTTTCATTCCCGAAACGACCAACCATTGCTTGTAGTGAATCTGAAACTCGTTCCATTGTTTTTGAACCATTCTCCAGATTTTTGTTCAATTTCTTATCTATTTCTTCATTCACCCTTTTACGCTTCCTTGGCTTTGGTCCAGATTTCTTAGGTAACTTATTTTGAGTAACACATACTGAAGCATCTATGTCCTCGAGTTCCACTTCAGGAGCATCCAAATCATGAACATTAGTAGTAGTTTGTTGTAAGTTATTTGCAGCATCATTTAGGAGTCTAAGTAAACTCTCCAGTAGCCCTATCGTTGTCCTATAATTTGCACCAATCAGGGTAGAGCGGGAAGAACTTCGTTCTAAGTGTTCTTACACTTATATCTCTCTATTTACATTAAAAAAAGAATTAGTAAGACATATATTTGTAATGTAAATTTGTTCGTTGTAACAAAGTATAATACCTTCATATAGTGATTCCAGACATCATCTTCATCATTCGTTACCATGTTGTGATTACTGCTCCAACCAAATCCCGAGAGACCCACCATTGATGATATAAGACTAAGATACTTTTTCCAATCTTTCACTTTGGACTCGATGTGTGGGTATGCTTTTAAATCCACACCTGGAATTTTTTTTTTATATCCACTTCAAGTTGCTTAAGATAACCAGTCTTGAAAGTTCCATCTTGCTTCCAAGTATGATTGTTTATATCTAAAAAAAACAATATATCAACACTTGTTCCTCCCCCGCAGACCATATCCTCTTGGTTCCTTTCTGGGAGGTGGCATCATTGGACTTACTATTGAAATATAAAGAAACTACATAAGCAATAAAATAAAATCTCAAGTTTATGGAGACATGCATTTTGAGAAGAGATGTCATATAATAACATTGCTATTATATCACGTTCATCAACACTATCAAGTCTAAATGATGTTTCATATTAACAATTCCAAACAAATACATGCCTAGAAAAAAAGAAATGTTTGTATTAAATTAAAATTCAGTATGAAACTCAAAATATAGCAAAATTCCAATACAAGACAAGTACGACATAGGAATAGTGTCGTTCAGTTTGCCTCTCTCCAAGCATCATACATCTCATGGGCTAATGTGTCCTTCCAAGCTGTCCATTCATCTGAAGTGTCAACTGAATCAACAAACTCAACTCCTTCACCATTATCACCATTATTAGCATCTTCATTAACTTCATTAGTCACATTCTCATTTTGGTTGAGCAGAACCTCAATTGGATCAATGTCCATCTTTTGGCGAATGAGATTGTGTAAAATACAACATGCCATGACTATTCTATCATGGGTCCGTATAGGGTAGTAAGAAGGACTCCTAAGTATACCCCACTACATCTTAAGTATGCCAAAACATCTCTCTATAATGTTACGTGCTTGTGCATGCTTCATGTTAAAATATTCCTCTGGACTTTCTGGAGGTTCTCCATTGCGAAATGTGCCTAAGTGGTATCGTCGGGACCGATATGGTGCTAGAAAACCAGGTCCATTGGTATATCATGCATCAACTAGGTAATATTGGCCTGACACAAAATTTTATTTAGTTACTTTCCATGTCAAAAAAAAGTTGGTTAATTCAACAAATAAACCTATACAATTATTTTACCGTGAGGGATCCTCAATCCATTTGGCCTAGTAACAGCATCACGTAGCACTCTACCATCTGCTGCCGAACCTTCCTATCCGGTCAATACGAATATAAAATTCATATTCTTATCATATACCCTTAGCAAATTCATGGCTATTTCACCCTTATGAGATCTATATTTGGGCCTTGCTTCCTCGCCACAATTCACTCTAATATACGTACCGTCTAACGCACCCAAGCAACCCTACACATAAAATAAGAAGTGTGTGTGTGTGTGTGTGTGTGTACATATATGAATGCCAATGTAACAACTAGAATATATGCATATTAGTTTTACTTTACCTCAAAAAGGTTCCACCTTGAATCAGTGGAGTTCAGAGGTTTAGGTTCAGTCTTACGAACAATTGCGGACCAAGCATCACAACTGCATTGAGGACCTTGTTGAAGTAGTTACTAATAGTTTATCATGATCTCTTCATGTTACATGTTATGATTCTATTTTTTTTGTGATGCGCAAGAATGGCTAAAAATATAGCTACTTTCTCTTCTATTGATAAATACCTAGAGTCAGTTACCCCTTTATCCCTAAGCATATCACAAAGTAGGATGAATGTGTGTCTATTCATTCACAAGTTGTTGATGAAAGACGTTTCACATTCTATAACCAACCTATTAATTTCTTCAACTTACCTTGGAATCTTATCAAACATTGTATACAAACGCTTGTCATCATTTTCAAAAAATCCATTTTCAATCGCGTGGGTAACAGCGATAGTCATTATGTTGTAGAAGGCATGTACAGTTACCAAAATAGCATGCATCGCAAGAAAAACTACTATCTCTCTCTCATGATTTAGTGAATCCATTTCAAGATCTTCATCATGATTTGGTGAATCCATTTCTATACAACACGTAAACTAATTAACATTAACTACCAAGCATACAATAAAAAAGTGAACTTCAATCAACACGTTACAGGAAGTATCATTGCAAGTTATTTAGGTGTCAATTTGCAGCAACAATGATGGAAAAAAAAAGCTAGAATTAAAAGATGTATTGAGGTAGAGTTACAAAACTAGAATTAAAAAGATGTATAGTTAGTGGACCAGTTTCAATGTATATGATAATATGACAGTTGTAGGAAGTATCATTACATGCTATTTGTTTTTCGGTTGATTTAATTTGTTTTCTCATATATCATCTAACTCATCTATGTTTTATGTTTTGTCGGTCTATTTCGATATGTTTCTGCCGATTTAAATTATTATGGAAAAGTTTGACAGAACATCAAATGATGATAAGAAAAGACATGTCAAAGACTCAAAATTCAGACTAAACTTAAAAACAACATAGACAACGTTATAAAACAAACAAGGCAAATGTTGAAACAACTCAGTCTTTTGTAATTTGCTGAAATAGTCTGAAATTCCCACAAACTCAGACACAAAGTGACTTGTAGATAGATTGTTTTGAGTGGGCTTAATAGACCTATACCTTAAAATTTAAATAAGCTAATATACAACAACTAGTAATGAGATAAATAGACCTATACCTTAAAAGAACTATACCTTAAAATTTAAATAAGCTAATCTACAACAAGGAAAAGACCGTATCTTGTTCTTGTTTTCTTCGACTCGATATACAATAACTTGAATTTAAATCAGCTAATATACAACAACTAGTCACCTACAAATTAATCAGCTGACCTAATTTGTTAAATGGAACCCATGTTAGAACATAACAAGCAAATTGACCTCCGAGTACTAACAAAGCCAATTACCCCAGAATGGACTCACCACTTCAGAGTACAGTGAGAGAAGCGACTTTACTTTAGATTTGGCAGTAACTTTTCAAGACCTGAAAGGGTGGTTACAATAATTCATTGTTTTATTGGCTAAATAGTAGTATCTTTCATGCAAATGCTTATGTTTTATAGGCTAAATAACAATAAACCAGCTACCACTATGAATCAGTTGCATAATGCTCTTAGTAACTATCAATTTCAAGAAAAAGATCCTCTTAAATATCGATTTCGGTCGTATACTATGCTTATCTCGAACTTTAGATGCAAACTCTATAATTCCAGCAGTTGGTAGATTCATATTCAAACTCTACTCTGGAGAATCTACTAATTCATGTGGACAACACCATCTCCAAAAGCACCAATCCTAGAACCAGTCTAGAGATTAGCAATTGTGGGCTACACCAATCGAAATAGATATGCAACACTAGTTTGGGAAAAGGCAGGGAAATTGGATCGAGCGGCCATGCCGTTTCAGATCAAACTTCCAATCAATCCATACAAGTTTTCAATTACGAATTGACCTTAACTAGTTAAACTGGAATGGAACAAAAGTTCAACTTTGAGCTTTACCGGGTGGTCAAAAGAAGGAATCAATGGAAGCTGTGTGTGGATAGAGAGAGAGATACGTGGGGAATCAAAAGATCAATGAAATCAAAAGATGAAATCAAAAGTTGTGTGTATGTGTGGAATCAAAAGATGAAATCACTAACCCAAAACAATTGTCGTCTTCGTTTCGAGTAGAGTAGCCGCCCTTCGCGCCAGAGAACGAAAGAAGGGTTTCTTGCGCGTCTGAAGTATATATGACGTGGGTAGTTTTTGGGTATAAAAAAAATAGCGCTGTGTATTTTTAATCCGGTTTATAATAATACCACCCCACATCTAGGATAAATAAGGAGGTAAAAAGCTGCTTATCCGGACCACTCATCTTCTTAAGTCGTATGCTTAAAAACAAACCAAATATCCCTCTCAAGTATTACTAGATTCTGTGCCCGTGCCTATGGCACGTCATTAGTATAGGACGACGTCAGTATGAGATGGTGTTAGTATTCAAATAAATCAATATAATAAATAATTTAAAATTAACAAATCTTGTTAACCAATTAATAAAACAATATGATCATCTACAGTGGAATAAAAATCTAAAGTTATAAACTTGAGGGGGACAAATACTAACAACTAATAAAAACTAAGACATTGGAATTGAAGGTAAACCTTGGACATCCATAATTATATCACTACCTAATCTTCTTCTAGAGGTTTTTGTTTCACAACAATGTCTGGTTTTGAAATGCAAGATGCAATAACCCTGTCCGGTATTTTCATTTACACATGAGACAAAGAAGATTCAGACATATTAATTTAATTATATTTTATACATAAAAGTGATTAATTAATTAAAATATCGAAAAGAAAAGAAACGTGAGTTTTGTGAAGGAAGGATTAGCGGCCACCAACCGTGAATAGTTGGGAAAGTTGGAGAGAGAGAGAGAGGGGGGGTAGTTGCTCAACCGCCGTTCACACATGTCAACTCAGCGAGTGATAATGACCGTAGGATCTCGGTAAATGAATCAATCTCAGTCCCTAAATAACTTTAGTCAATTGCACATATGCGATTATGAGCTGTATTGTATTATAGATTAGTCCAATCCGACCTCTTATCTAACTATCAAACGGGCCTTATGACCTTTTTTTTTCCGATCACACTTGTTGGTGGTTTTTATTCTTGATGTAACTGAGGATGGGGGGTTAATTTTTGGATGGAAAGTCGTTATTTATTATCGACATGCATTTTGTGAGGCAGTTTTCATCGTTTAGCATTTTATTTACTATTTATTTATTGTGAAATACACATCTAGCACGAAAATAATCTTAATTAAATGCATATGGATGACTCGTGAGACGACGACTCTATCAAAAAGTGAAAAAGAGTAACATCAACCCTCTTTTGACCACAATTACAACTAAAAATGTAACCCCCTAATACAATAGTAAGCAAATCATAAGGTGGTAAAGTGTAATTAACCCTTATCAAAAGGGTGATGCTATTCAGCCCCCTTTTTTATAAGTTGACCCCTCAAATATTTACAAAAGTGTAAACTCCCTATTTTATCCTTTCAATTAACCCCCAAATTTTTAAAAAATGTTCGGACCTCATTGGCCGAACAACACTATGTTGTTTGGATAGAGCATACTGAACAATACTGTGTTGTTCGGCCAAGGAGGTCTGAACAGTTTGGAAATATTTTTAAAAAAATTAAATTTAGTGCTGTTCGATATGCTCTAGTCGAATAATAAAGTGATGTTCAGCCAAGGATATCCGAACATTTTGAAAATATTTTTTTAAAAGTTAAATTTAGTGGTATTCGACATGCTCTAACCGAACAATATCGTTTTGTTCGGCATGCTTTAATCGAACAATTGAGGGGAGATGAGTGGTGGGGGGGGGGTCAACTTATAAGGAAGGTAAAATAGGAAAAATGAGTTTTAAGAATTTTTTAGAGATCAACTCATAGAAAAGGGATGCTAAATAGCATCACCCTTATCAAAATACTACTACAAATTTGACGTGCCGTGTTACATAATCCCTCCATCTAAACACTTTTCTTTGAGCTTATCTAAATTTAATATTTTTTTACAAAATTACAAAAACAATGTTATTCTTACCACGTATATCTGAACCAAAGTATTTTCTTATATCTTATACTTACCATATAAAAAGCATCACATCACATACAAATACAATAAAACTAGGTTATTACATAGAGTACTTTTTTAAAAAAATGGAGCAAAATAGCGTTTCAGAAATACAAAATTGGCAATTTAAAGTATTTTAATAGTAAAATTTTATAGCCTTAATAAATTTTGTATATTTTTAATATTAATTTGATATATACTCCTAGTGTTCCAAATTATTATCTTGTTTGACTTTTTTTTGAATCGAACTGACTGTTTTGCAAACTAAAATTTGATATAATTTTTTAAAAATAATCATAAAACACATAAATCGTGTGTTTTGTGATTTTGAAATAAAAACATACATCAAAATTTTATTTTACAAAATAATTAATTTAACCCAAAATAATTAAACAAGACAATCATTAAAGAAAATTGAAAGGTGTATAACATATTAAATTTTAGATATAAAACTTGAACCCTTTTTAAAAAAAGTAAGTGTCCTGTAAGATCATCTTATGGATATTAATTAATAAGACGGAGCCCCACTCTCTCACAGCTTAATACGCCAACACACGGTGGGAATCTGTCTTTAAAAAATAATCTGTAATACCGTTTTATACAAGTTTTTACCTTTAAAAAATAACGCAATAAAAAATACTCCTTCCGTTTATAAATAATTGTCTTCTTTTCCTTTTTTGTTCGTTCCAAAATTATTGTGGTCTCTCAAAACTTTTTTTAAGGAAAACATTTTTATCACTTTATTTTTACCTACTTTAATTATGACCACATATTTAAGGGAATTAAAGAAAGTTATACACTACATCAATATTTATAATATAATTAATTACTTTATTTTGGTATACCATATCAAAAAGATCGATTATTTAAAAAAGGAGGTAGTACATAAAATAAACTTGATTGATGAAGTTGTGAGACTTGCGACGATGATTCTCTGATGCTTCTATATATAGCATCCCCTACCCAAAGGTCCCAAACCACAAAAAGTAGGGATTTGGATTCTTGTTACTTCAATTTGAAAATTTCCCCTTTTTAAATTTATAGACAGGGAAAACCTTTCAAGAAAGAGAGAATACCTTTCGTTCACGTTTGATTTTCTCCAATTATCCTCTCTTTAGGGGGTTTTTCCATGGAATATTTTCTTTTCTATTCTTTTTTTTTTCTTTGGTTCCATTAGTAACGTAGTTAGGTGGGGCAACTTGCATGCACTTTAACTTAATCAACCTCCCAGGATGAGTCGAATGGTGCACGTTTCATGCTCAACCGGTGCATTACCTCTAGAGTGTTAACAAAATTGAATCCGAATAAAATAGTCTGAAAAACAAACTCAACTACCAAGCATGATAACCCTTGTGGTTTTCAAGGAATACTAGTGTGTAACCTGTTAGCAATAATGGCCCGAATGTGTTTCCTATTCCGGTAGTGTATGTGTACAGTGTAGTTTTAAGATCCTCGAGACAATGAAGCTCTTCTCTTAAGACAAAAACTTGCATCGTATGCGGAATAGATGGATGCTGTCAGTGAGTCTCCCAGGGTTTAGGATACTTACGTGAATGAAGAGGCCAATCCTCCAAACTTTAGTCACCGGCGAATCGAACACGGCTGCTGTATCTCTGTAAGGGCAGAAGGTGGTGTGCAGAAAGAGAGAGTTTTCAATAAATGAAAATTGTGTTTTCATGCTGGCGTGTGTCCGAAACGGACACAACCGTAGCAGTTATGTGTGTCTGAAACAGACACACTGTTTCAGACAGAACAAGTTCATAAGGGTCACACTGTTTCAGACATAACAAGTTCATAAGGGTTACTCCACTTGAACTGAATTGGTAGCAAAAAGATAAGGTTCAGTCAATCATGCAAGCAAGCCAGCCAAACCGGGTCCCAAACCACAAAAAGTAGGGATTTGGATTCTTGTTACTTCAATTTGAAAATTTCCCCTTTTTAAAGCTATAGAAAGGGAAAACCTTTCAAGAAAGAGAGAATACCTTTCGTTCACGTTTGATTTTCTCCAATTATCCTCTCTTTAGGGGGTTTTTCCATGGAATATTTTCTTTTCTATTCTTTTTTTTTCTTTGGTTCTGTTAGTAACGTAGTTAGGTGGGGGCAACTTGCATGCACCTTAACTTAATCAACCTCCCAGGATGAGTCGAATGGTGCACGTTTCATGCTCAACCGGTGGATTACCTCTAGAGTGTTAACAAAATTGAATCTGAATAAAATAGTCTGAAAAACAAACTCAACTACCAAGCATGATAAACCTTGTGGTTTTCAAGGAATACTAGTGTGTAACCTGTTAGCAATAATGGCCCGGATGTGTTTCCTATTCCGGTAGTGTATGTGTACAATGTAGTTTTAAGATCCTCGAGACAGTGAAGCTCTTCTCTTAAGACAAAAACTGGCACCGTATGCGGAATGGACGGATGCTGTCAGTGAGTCTCCAGGGTTTAGGATACTTACGTGAATGAAGAGGCCAATCCTCCAAACTTCAGTCACCGGCGAATCGAACACGGCTGCTGTATCTCTGTAAGGGAAGAAGGTGGTGTGCAGAAAGAGAGAGTTTTCAATAAATGAAAATTGTGTTTTCATGCTGGCGTGTGTCCGAAACGGACACACTGTTTCAGACAGAACAAGTTCATAAGGGACACACTGTTTCAGACAGAACAAGTTCATAAGGGTCACTCCACTTGAACTGAATTGGTAGTAAAAAGATAAGGTTCAGTCAGTCATGCAAGCAAGCCAACCAAACCGGGTCGGGCGGGCGGCAGCAGTGCGCGTGTATTTTGGACCTACACTTAGCTAGGTCTTCCCTCCTACACAAAAGTGTGGTAGCCCAATGGCCGAAAGTAAAGCCTCAAAGTTTTACTTTATAAAGTAGAGCTATTTTCATCTTATTCCCAATGTGAGATTCCCACTTCTTTCTATAACATGACTAGCTTATTCAAGTTAGTTGAAATAAGTTACAACATAACCCGTGTCATGCACGAATCGTTTTTTTTTCTTTGTAATGTAATTTAATATAAAACTCATGTGCAAAAATTTTACAAATTGATATAATAAAGTTTAAAAAGTTAGTTAATTAAAAAGTAATTACTTATGTTTACTTTATTACTCAAATAAATGTACATGAATAATTTAATAGAATTCTTATGATTACATTAATAATTTAGTTGAATTTTTAAGGTTTTGTTTAATTGGTAACACTTTGTTTTGCCTAACATCATAAAAACAACGTAGAGATGAGAGTTTTATTTTTCTTGCTTTTTATAGGAATAAGTTCAACAATTTGAAAGATTCACATTTTATATGTGTAAAAAATAGGAGCTACAACTCACTATAGTATATTGTATCAGAATTGAATACAAAAAATTGCTACAGGGTTAATTTTAAATTAAAGACTTTATAGGATATCTAAATTGAAAACTGACCGTTGATGATTTTGCAATCTAAAATTCAATGTATTTGTAATCTACAATTAATTGTGCACAACTTCTAATTCAATAGTTTTTGAAAATAAAGGTCGAAGGAAAATTTAAAGCACAATTATTAACATGCAGGGTAATGTATAAATTATAATGGACAAAGTGAAGCTTCTAATTGTTTTCAAAAAGAAATGGATGAGGAAAATTTAAGGAACAATTAATTGAAATTAAAGATTTTAAAGGCTAAATTGAAAACGGACCATTTATTATTAACAATTTAAAATCTAATGAATCTTTACATCTTTTAATTCAATAGTTTTTTAAAATAAAAGTTGAAAGAAAATTTAATCCACGGTTATTAACACGTGGGGGGTAATAATTGGGTAATTTGTTCATATACATGGGTATTGAGTATCAGATTAAGTAACTTATAAAGCCTTATTTTCAAACCAATTTGGTATGCACAAATGACAAATCTCATAAAACTTTAAAAGGGATGGTGCATTATTTTGATTAAAATGCTCATTTTAAAAACCAACAATCTCACGCTTATTTTTATTTTATTTTAAAAATCGTATAGAGAAATAAAATATGAAATGCATAATAAAGGTGACAACTTTCTTGAAATGATGGACTAAATATTCGTAGTAAAGTCGTGTTCCGCTCGGTTTATTAGTTAAATATTCATAGTAAATTATAAATTGTATATATACATGTTATTTCTGAAGTAAATATTTTATATGAAATCCATATCTTTGGTAGTAATACAGGAAAGCAATAATATTTAAACAATACATATATATTTTTGATTTATTAAAATTACTTTTATCAATAATACACAATAGACTCTCAAAAAATTTGATACCAAAATTGAAATTGAAAAAAAAAACTGAAAAAACAATCAAATGTCAAAATCAAGACTAAAATAAAAACCAATTTACATCGAGTTGCAAAATCTCAAATTTGGAATCATGACGAAATTGAAGAAAGAACATAAAATAACCAAAATCATAACTTAAGAAATAAGAATAAATAAAAACTAAAATAATGGTCAAAATAAAAACTAAAAGCAAAAGATGAAAACCAATATAAGAAACGCTAAGAAAAAATCAAAACTAAAACTAAAATCAATACCCCAACCAAAATATATAATCAGTGAAAATAAATATATCTTCATCTAAACATAAGCAAAAAAAAAAAAAATCAAAATGTCAAAACTAAAGCCAAAAACAAAAGCACAATCACAACAAAAATAACAAAAAGTTAAAACTAAAATCATATCTAAAATTAAAATTAAAAAAAAAGCTATTACCAAAAACATTAGAAAACAAATTTAAAAAATTAAAAGCAAAAAAATCATGAAGACCAATGCCAAGAGAGAAATCCAAACTTTGGTATTATCCAAAAAATGAAAACCAACCCAAAATTATAGAGATCTGACAAGAAGAGTTTTACATTTTTCTTTAAGGAGTCGGTCTTCAAAAGAAATAGAAGAAGAGAGGAAAGAAAAAACCTTAGTAAGCTTATAGTGTAAATAAATTATTTAAAACTCTTGTCATCCCTTTTATAATTTTTAATTCATTTGCAGGTGAAGTGATATATTCAACCCATTGAAGGGTCAAGCAAATGTGCACATTTAGTTATAGAGTGAGACAATAATGAGTATTTCTTGGGAGAAGAAAGAGCTTCGGTTAGTGCCTCTATTTGAAATCTAATGCCATAAATTTATAAACACAAATTATACAACTCTTTAAATTGATTGTTAATGTTCTTAATTGCAGCCCTTTCGGCTCCTTCCCCTAGCAGCTAAATTTTTTAGCTATTGTTTATTATAGAAAAGACTTTAGGTAAAGATCTCCATTGTTATATATAGCTATATGATAATACCCTTTATCATATTGTCACATTGGAAATATGGTTTACTTAAGACCAGGTAGTACCATGACTCCCTATAAAATTTTGCCAGGGAAGAAATCTACTTTGAAATACTTCCATGTGTTTGGGTGTGTCTGCTATTTACTTAATGATAGGGATCACTTGTCAAAATTTGATTCACGAAGTGAAAGAACGTGATAGCACAGATTCTCAATAGATGTCAATGTGTATACCAATGTTGCAGTGATTGTTGCAACAATGGCAGACACAATGAAAAACAGTAAATAATAGCAAAAAAATGCAATGAAAATAGTGTGAAACACAACTTTCAAACACAGATTCAGAACTGATTTTAACAAAAACAATCTACAAGTTTAGTACTTGTAGATCAAGCCTCAAGGCCACACAAATTATACTAAAATCAATAATGTTTTACAATAAATAACTTAGCAAAAAATTCTCACAAGACAAAGTATCTTGGAGAATCAAAAATCCCACATAAACTACTAAACCAAACGTGGGAAGAAAGAATTCCAGTTTCTTCAAAAAGGCAGCAAGAACAAACACAAAACAGCCTTTAAGAACTCAAGGTAGTAGCAGCTGATGTTGCAACATTAGAACCTACAAACGGCTGCTGTGAAACTCGAAGAAACACGCTTCGTGACTTCAAAGAAGATTGCTCTCGCCTTATAGCTTTTGATCTCTTTTCAAGCACACACTCTCGAAATCCAAATTTTCGATATATATATATATATATATACAAACCTACAAAGCCACGCAAGCAGAGAGATACATTCCTACTAGGAAAGAGATTAGCTATTAATCTGCAAGATATCTTTCCTAACAAAAACATGATACTTGGAATAACCAGATTGCTTACCGAGATTTAGTTGCCTAATTTGTATAGCCGAAATCCTTTGAAAGATTTTCCTACCAAAAATAAACCAATCTACCAAAAAATAATCTAAACAAAATCTATCACAAAATTCTACTACCTAAAAGCATTTGACTAGATTAAAATCCTTCTTGACCAAGAAAGGTGAAAACAAGATAAAATAGGCTTTGCTACTATTTTACCCTTACAATCACCCCCTTTGTTAAGCATTTCTGGTCAAATCCTGAACAAATGAGAGTGTGAGTGACAAAAAAACAATATCCAAGGATGTCCTGCAAAAAGTTAAAAATGACAAGCACCCCTAAATATGATATCGAATAAACCATAAGAAGCATGTTTATAACTACTTATTACAAACCAATGAGTATTCCAGAACTTCCAATCATCACAAGTCTTTTAAAAACATACAATGACAAAAACAGATGTTCAGAATAAACCATGAGAACAACCAACATCAGGATGAGAACAACCAATCATCATAATTACATAAGATCAGCTTCAACATTATGACCACTTGCATCGAGGGAGAGGGACTTCTGAGAGTAGGTTCAGAACACTTGCGTGAGGCGCAAATTTCAGCCTTCTCGCCACCCCTATTTGACTAGTAATGAAGTTCCAAATGGCAAGTAGTGTATCGAAAGCACCAAAGAGGAGAGAAGTAAGATCAAGCAGAGAATGGCTAATCGAGCCTTAACCATGTGCATCTCGCTTTTTGACAAAGGCAAATGTAAATGGGGTAAAGGACGCAAGGTGTTAGATGTTCCAATAGCTGAGGAAGCAATGAGGAACCCGAATCGAGGGTGAGGCAGCTGGGTGTGAGGTGCTAGGTCCAGAAGATGCAGGAGCATATGGAGAAAGAAGGGGCAAATTAACAACTCTATCACCCCTTAATAATTTGGCAGAGAAATGAAGTGGTTCAAGAAGAGGTGACAAGTGTGTGGAAGGGAAAGGTTTGTAGTCCTGAGACACAAGTATCTTATAAATCGTGAGGGAAAGATCAATGACCTTTGTCTCCTCCCTGCTTCAGCCATGGAAGAAATTTTTCTAAACACATAATACCAAAGTCAAAAGGGGCCTTAGTCCCAATGAGATAAAGGACCTTAGCATGTTCTTCTGTGATTACATTGGAATTTGTGGAGGGGGACCAATTTGCACAAAAATTTTTATGAAGAAATGCATAGAGTGATGAGAGCTGTGAGGTGCCAAGAGAAGTTCCTTTAACAAAAGCCACTTAGATAATTTTCCACTTGGCATTTCAACTACACAAGTGTCCGTGTCTAGGTGAAAATCAAAAGGGCCGAAGTGTGTGTGAAGGATTGAGTTAATGATTGAGGGAGAAAATTTATTCCACTTCCTCTCACAAATACTTTCTCAAAGCTAGCATTAGAGGGATTACATATTTTCTTCTCAATGTTAGCATAGAATTCATGGATCAATTCCCTAAAATATGGTGCGGCTAATGAAATGGTGTCCATGAGTCCTCTATCAGTAAAGAAAGATGTGAGATTATATGTTTGTAAAATTGAGGACACAACATTTCTTTCATCTATAATATTCTTAGAAATATTATATCTAGTAGCTCGAGATAAATTTTGAAGAGAAGGGGGTACCCAATGATTTTGTTGGATGTTGCAGATTGGGTGCAACATTGGAACCGCAGTCCGCTTCTGTGACACGCATACATGAATTTCTTCCCTCGAATCTTCAGAGACCCTCTTTTCCCTCGGTTCTTATCGAACTATCATCAAATTCTAAGAACTGGCCGGCTTGGCATACCCTCTGCCGAGGCGATTGAGACGGACTGTATGGAGAAGAAAACGCCTTCTTCAGTTTGACTAAATTCTCAGTCACAGCAACATCTTCATCAGAGATTGTAATGTCATCACTTGAGGCAGAGGGGAAACTTACTTCCCACAAATTCTGTTTTTCTCGCCGATGGAGGAGATGAGTCCGCCGAACACAATCTGGTAAGGAATAGGATAATCATCATCTCAATGTCATCCCGATCATGAGTAGGTGTAGGAGATGCTGGTGGAGAAGATGGCTCTTGTACTGGAATTGAGCCGATCTGAGGAACAAAATCTACATCATCCGGATCGCTTCAATTTCAACTGCATTCCTTAAAAATTCCCCGGCTCAACCTTGTTTTTCTTTGCCGCTGAACATCCGAGATGATGGATTCTCATAATAGTTTGGCCTTCCGAATTCCTCGTTGTCTTTCGATCGACGCGGTGCTAGGGATACCGATTTTAGGTAACCCGTATAAATCCCTAGATTATCGACGCCAATTTCATTCCCTTTGCCCTGAAGAATCACTGTAAGAGGTTCGGGGAAAGATTGAAAAACTACCATTGCTGTAGTAGGATTTTCAGGTGATGAATTAGGGCTGATTGTAGCTTCGTTTGTTGCTACATCAGTTGGTGAAGCAGGTCTTGGGAATTTAGGGTTCGACGAAGAGGAGGCCATTTGAGGACGTTTGGAGGAATAAGGATGAAGTGAACAAAGAGAGACTGAATTTTGGATGATGAGATAAGATCGAGTAGATCACGGAGAATGAGAGAATTTTTGAGTTGTGACTGCTTTTCTTCTCAGAAAATAACACTAATCCTTCCACTAATCCGAAATTAGCTGTTGAGTCATTAAATGCGAGAAGGTGAGGAGACCCAAAATCAGAAAATCAAATTTTAAAAATATGGATAAAAAATCAAGTGCTAACAACCTAATAGAGATAAGAGAAAAATATGCTGTTATGAACATGAGAGATATGAGGAGAATAAATTTACAGGCAAAATCTGATTTCAAAAAATTTTGAATTTATCAAGTATTTTAAGAATACACAAGTCATACTTAACCAAGATTGAGACCACAAAAGTTTGCCAAACACAGACAATAAAACCAGTTCAGATTCTCATGAGGAACACAACAGTTTAGACAACCACATAAAATAATGACTTTGTGAACAAGAAGCACAACATGCATCAATTGGAAGGACATAAACTTAGGAGGCTGATATTTAATAACTATATGACCTAGAAAACATGCCTAAAGTATGCAAAAAAAAATCAAAGGAAAGAATGCAAACACACACATGTGATATGTCTAGATCATCTGAATGCAGTTCCCAATGTTGCTGCAATGGAAAACACATTCGCCAAAAATTGTGATTTTATGTCCAAATTTTCATTTTTCTTTCACCAAATAAACACAACTACTCCCATAAACATCACAGGTACTTTATTTCCCTATGAGAATAACTTTACTTTATTTCAAGCTAATTTGACAAACACCACTAGGAACCTTTCACACTATTTACCAAGGGTAGCAACTTTACTTATTGATCAACCCATGAAATTCGAAAATTCATAGTCCCAAAAGAAAGAAGCCACAACCTTGTTCATATGTAGCTCTTTTTT